>JAVTVY010016822.1:0-61766 GCA_036873755.1 Hanleya hanleyi | reverse complement strand
TGGTTCAGGATTAGACGGCTCAGCATTAAGATGGTCCTGGCAATGATCTGAATAATAAATGTCGTTTCACATTGATTATGTGATACAGTAAACATAATTTGAAATTATTCTTTCTGTCCAATATTTGTTCAAATAAAAATAGGATCTGGAGTTGGGTATGTACATGTCCTTGAAGCACTTTACCCAACTTTTATTCCAAACTCTTACAATTATGTTTTCTTACGTGGGCTCTGATTTATGCACATGTAGAAAAATATATTTTTCATAATTTGTGAGATTGGTTATTTGTATAATTTTCAATGCAGTAATATACATGTAGGTACAAAGAGATCAGTTCAGAATCACTGGTACTTTACCCATCTAGCATGGCATCATTCTTCTTCCAAGTATTCTAAGGCCTCAAAAAACAGATTGTTTTCGAATTGTTGGGAAAAGGCTGTCTGTCATCCTCTCAGTCATCCTGGAAAGAGGGGGGCCATCTATTTCACTCTCTGAAAACAGTACAATAAAGGGGAAATCAAATTTGAGATCTGCACCCTCGTCTGCATTTCATTCCCAACTGAATGGAGGAAATATATTTCAACTAGGGTGGAGAATGAATTTTATCGCAAGCGAAATTTATTTCAACACGGGTGGCAATTCCTCCAAAAATAAATAAATACTTAATTGATAAATAAATTGAATGGCAGTTGTAAGCTACTAAACTGATTCGATGTAAGGGCATAACTACTGAATATTCAAAGTGCATGTTCAATAAAATTCCAAAAATGTCAATTCCTGTAATTACATAGAAGAATTACTCAAGTATCATTAACGGCATAGACTTTTCCTGGAACCTCATTTTTCAACATTAATAGATTCATTTTTGTCCCCCGCACGTTTGCCCCCCGCCACGTAAGTAGGAGGCGGATATGGAAATGCTACCCATCCTTCCGTCCGGCCGTCCCAACCATGTTGTGAACGCGACATCTCAAGAACAATTCAACCGATTAACTTCAAACTTAGCGGATGGCTGGGATCTCAGAAGAAGTCACTCTTTTTTCGGCACAACTATGCCATCGGATGATCTTTCTCGATCACCCTGTCCCCTTTCTCCCATAGACAATTTGCAACATTGTCCTTCACAATTATATCTCCTTCACATCAACAACACCACACTCCTAGCAACGATTTACGATCACACAAAATATATATGGTGATTATATCCCGTGTGTGTGAGAAGCCCATTTCCAGACAAGCTTTTTGGCGGGGGACCTGCTAGCTACTCAGCTTGTTCTGATTGGCTGTTTACCTGCATTTAAAATGTTAAGCTAATTCAATTAACAGTGGAAAATATCAAATAACAATGTAATTTTGCAGTTAACATGGTTAAATTATATTGAAATTAAAAAATGAAGGCAAACATGCTAAAATTAAGCCTATGGCTATGAGAAATATATCACATTTCCATAGTTGAATTGTTATTACTGATCTAGAGCTGTGCTGAAGAAAACATCAACACTAAAATAAATAGTGACTGTATACATTGGGCTGTAACGGTTAACTGCTATCTAAATCTCTGTGTAACCGAATCGAATTGGTTCAGGATTAGACGGCTCAGCATTAGATGGTCCTGGCAATGATCTGAATAATAAATGTCGTTTCACATTGATTATGATACAGTAAACATAATTTGAAATTATTCTTTCTGTCCAATATTGTTCAAATAAAATAGGATCTGGAGTTGGGTATGTACATGTCCTTGAAGCACTTTACCCAACGTTTATTCCAAACTCTTACAATTATGTTTTCTTACGTGGGCTCTGATTTATGCACATGTAGAAAAATATATTTTTCATAATTTGTGAGATTGGTTATTTGTATAATTTTCAATGCAGTAATATACATGTAGGTACAAAGAGATCAGTTCAGAATCACTGGTACTTTACCCATCTAGCATGGCATCATTCTTCTTCCAAGTATTCTAAGGCCTCAAAAAACAGATTGTTTTCGAATTGTTGGGAAAAGGCTGTCTGTCATCCTCTCAGTCATCCTGGAAAGAGGGGGGCCATCTATTTCACTCTCTGAAAACAGTACAATAAAGGGGAAATCAAATTTGAGATCTGCACCCTCGTCTGCATTTCATTCTCAACTGAATGGAGGAAATATATTTCAACTAGGGTGGAGAATGAATTTTATCGCAAGCGAAATTTATTTCAACACGGGTGGCAATTCCTCCAAAAATAAATAAATACTTAATTGATAAATAAATTGAATGGCAGTTGTAAGCTACTAAACTGATTCGATGTAAGGGCATAACTACTGAATATTCAAAGTGCATGTTCAATAAAATTCCAAAAATGTCAATTCCTGTAATTACATAGAAGAATTACTCAAGTATCATTAACGGCATAGACTTTTCCTGGAACCTCATTTTTCAACATTAATAGATTCATTTTTGTCCCCCGCACGTTTGCCCCCCGCCACGTAAGTAGGAGGCGGATATGGAAATGCTACCCATCCTTCCGTCCGGCCGTCCCAACCATGTTGTGAACGCGACATCTCAAGAACAATTCAACCGATTAACTTCAAACTTAGCGGATGGCTGGGATCTCAGAAGAAAGTCACTCTTTTTTCGGCACAACTATGCCACCGGATGATCTTTCTCGATCACCCTGTCCCCTTTCTCCTATAGACAATTTGCAACATTGTCCTTCACAATTATATCTCCTTCACATCAACACCACCACACTCCTAGCAACAATTTACCATCACACAAAACATATATGGTGATTATATCCCCTGTGTGTGAGAAGCCCATTTCCAGACAAGCTTTTTGGCGGGGGACCTGCTAGCCACTCAGCTTGTTCTGATTGGCTGTTTACCTGCATTTAAAATGTTAAGCTAATTCAATTAACAGTGGAAAATATCAATTAACAATGTAATTTTGCAGTTAACATGGTTAAATTATATTGAAATTAAAAAATGAAGGCAAACATGCTAAAATTAAGCCTATGGCTATGAGAAATATATCACATTTCCATAGTTGAATTGTTATTACTGATCTAGAGCTGTGCTGAAGAAAACATCAACACTAAAATAAATAGTGACTGTATACATTGGGCTGTAACGGTTAACTGCTATCTAAATCTCTGTGTAACCGAATCGAATTACTTATCTACAGCCACGAGGCCGAAGCAGCAGGCTATACTGCTTGGGTCACTGGACACATGGCACACAGCTGGCCACGGTACCCTATCCGCCAGACCTATTGTGCCTGGAGCGAGTTCTTTGTTCACCTCTTCTTGTTATTTCAGTAGTTTGACGCGGATATTTGGTCTCATTCATAAAAAAAAAACAGTTTGGAAAGTTGGAGGAGCGGGGTATATGAACAAAATAATAAACGTTCGTACGGTATTCGTATATTGAGAGATGGAATCCATGCGACCCGATACGCATGTTTTACAAGCCAGCACACACAATACCGACGGCATGCCGGCCACAAAACTCTCGGAATTATATTTATAAATTAACCCCAATAACTGATCAGCTCACGACACCATAGCCATTATTTAGGATGTTTGTAACTTTCGAAATTGATATACGTACCTATAAATGACTGTTTGATGTGGTCTTGTTCCTGGATTAATCTGAAAACTCGGGAAGCGTGCAACGCTCGCGGACTGATCAAGAATGAGACTTCAAGATTGCGGGGAGATGTCACATGACAAAATCGTTGGAGCGAAAACAAAAATGCCCGGATTTGATCACCGAGGATGAAAGGGTTCTACCTAGAACTCTCAAAACTCACTTAGAACCCTTTGGTACAAAAGGGTTCTAGGTAGAACCCTCAATGTTCGTGAAGAACCCTTGAAGAACCCTTTTTCCTTAGCGTGTGATAGTTACATGTATGTATAATATGTCTATATTTATATATATTTTAATATCGCTTGTTTGTTATAAAGCTCAACACAGCAATTGCGTAATTATTTATAGGAGCATTTTATGAGCAGAGAGATGAAAAGTTATTAAGGAACACAAAATATTTTTATACAAATAGTATACACCGAGATTGAAGATCAGAACATATCAGTTTTCCATACCTGGTATTTAGCATGGGCTGAGACTCCTTATAACCCAGAAGGTTTCAAGAGAAGATTATTAGGTTTACAGATCTACCATGAGTCATTTAAGAATCACAACTTACTTCATGTTTGGGCTGATTTCCAATGCCATCTTCGCAAGTCCAGTTAAATCCTTTTGGTGATGCGAAGGAGTTCTTCGGTCGACGCCTCTATTATACGATCTCGTACATTTCATCCCCCCCGCGCTTGTTTTGAATTAGGATGTCGGTATTATACATATCGCATGCTGATAGCAAAATACGAGCGTAGCGTGCAAGATCTATGGCGTTACGTTTCGTAATTTGTGTCTAATTCCGCTTAACCCGGGGCTAGAGGCCGTATGAACCCATGTACTTCAAGATCCTCATGGTACTCATATGAACAGTCACAATCAAAGCGTGACTGAGATACATCATTCTTTAGATGACGACTTTACAACGAATATTATGGATTAAGAATACTGATCAGCGATACGGATTTGATATTTTTGGAACATCATGATGTCTTGCCGACATCATTGAAAACTGTTGACCGCTTCTCTCTTGCAGGAAACAAGCTTATGTTTATGTATACTATGATTGTCTTTTTGAATTTGGTGCTAATACTGTTATATGGAATATGGAATAGATCTTTGGATTATGGACGAGGATATTCTCCAACTTACAACGGCTGAATTATGAATGACGGACTAGACGCTTGTAATTCCAAGCCTGCGGTTTTTGCTTTGACTTCCGATGTCGATTTCAACTTGACATCAAAGCAGTTGGGCCCGCGATGAAATTCAAACCTGTCACATCTCGTACCTTGCAGCGGATTGGCGCAATCAACTAGCTTAGCGCGATCATTGATTCGGTTTATTTAGAGGGATTCCATTGATCTATTTATATCCAGAACGCGTATGAGTAACTAACCAAGCCATTGCATCGATCCACCACTATAACACAGATACACTGGCTTGCGAGGATGTCAAATTAAAACCAGTGTATTTAAACTTCACAGGCAGACTTAGGATATAGGTCAAGTTGTACGCTGACCCCATACAACCTGCCTGGCCAGGGTGGCATAGCCAAACATTTGATGGTAATTAGGTCAAATAAGTTTCACTCTCACAGAGCGGGGTCAGCTGGCTTGGTCCATGTACAGATAGATATCAAAATCAATGCAGTTAAGAATTCAGCACACAGATTATTATTTTGAAAGGGCAGCTACATTTGTATCCCAGAGAAATGAAATCTGGATTCTGTGGGGAAAACAGTTTCAATCATAGTGAACAAACTAGCATGGAAGAGCGGGGTTAGTCAGCTAAAATTTAAGTACAGTAACTACAATCAACCAAAATGAAGGTATAAATTTAGAAACATGACACATAATCAAGTTTAGAACCACCATTCATCTTTGTGATGAGAAATATATAGTCATAACCATATAAGACCGTGACACTGACAATTATTCCCTCCGCCCATACCTCAGTTGTGGAATCTGTATTAATGCCATACATCAAAGGTAGTGCACCCTACTTATGAGGGTAATGAGCAACTCTCAAGAGTGGAAGATGCTTTGTATAAACAGTGATGCATCAGAGCTGTATTATCACCAAGCAATGGTAAGATGTTTTTACCTCATTTGTGTGTGTCAAATGATTCGCTTTCTTTTCCAGACGATGACATAATAAGGCGTCAAAAGCAGCAACACTGACTAATAACCTTAATTGACACTTGAGGATTATAATTTCCATAGCCTTGGATAAAACTGTATATACTTGCTGCACGAGTGATGTCAGCCTATTATACTCACAGTACGATGGAGTGCCGAAGTACCGGTATATCCATCTCTTCATTCACTATATGTTACTGTCAGTGCTGAATTGGAAAGTTGGTTCAATATGAAATCAGAATATAATACAGCACAAAGCTAGTGGATACTGTATTCTAGTGATATCGTTCAAGATTAAGATATTTTAAGAGCTGTCACCTTTCAAGATTCTACGTCATCTTACCCGAATTTCTCGAAAGTGACAGTCATTCTGAAAATTGAAAAATCGAAAGCCTGGCAAATTATTGTCTCAGGAGAAAACATTCGGTTCAAAAAAATAAACCAGGAAGATGATAAAACCGCAAACAAATTCAGCGCTCAAAATCACCCGGCATACATAGATTTTTTCACCTACACGTATACTGATGCTGTTTGCTCCCATACTTAAATTAGCCCCCCTCAGTACCGGTAGTTTTGACACTTTCAAATTGGTATTAACTAGTTCACGTGGTTTAGAAGACGATAATCATAGTTCTCCAGCAGTATGTATGATCTAAATATGTCTAGCGATTTCCTATTCTCATATCTCGCCAGTGACGGACAATCAATGATATTTTGGTTTCTACCAGTACTTGAATGCGTACCAGAGAAAGTTAGGCAGGTTCATGATTTAGCTGATGATTGGTTTGTTAATGATGTTACCGAATTATCAAAACGAAGATAAAGTTAAGGCTTCATTTTTTCACAAAAGAAGTCGAGATACAATTAATATTAGGCCTTCTGATATTTATTTGGCAAGTTTCTTTTTTGACTTATAATCATTTCAGGTATTTGAAAGGATCGAGTCCACTGAATAAAGAGTGAATCGGTCAAGTTACTTGAGATAAGAGTTAAAAGTAAAAACTGGCAACCAATTGTTCCATTTTACGATTACTACAGCTGTAGGCCTATACATTTAGGGCTTAATAGTCCGTGTATGTTAAAAGTCTGCATGTACATGTGTTGATGAAAAGTTGTTCAGGCTGAAGGCTCCCTCTGGCTGTTGAACCTTACAGACATTTGACCTGGTTAGACTTATCACTCTACTGTGATTTACCCCAGGATATTAGATTCAAAACTTGACCAATGACCTAGATGTCTCCAAATACTGTTGGACACTACATGTATACCCATGAAGTAGGTCCTCTTCCCTTTGACTAAGGTAACACTCTGTGTCTTTTAAGTTTAAGAGTTCAACTCTAAACCAGACAAATTACTGAATTTGTGGTACAATGATAATCTTGCTGTAGCAAGATGAGTTTGATGCGAAATTTAAACTTGATTGCACAACTAACCACGCAATTCAATAATCTATTCCAGTATGCATTGACAGTTGCTATAATCTTGGATGGTTCAGTCCCAGTATGCATTTGATTGTTACGCTAGAACAGAGCGAAAGTTTCCATGCTGCATACATTGGGGGTAATTTCTCAAATTATTCATGAAATACATGGTAAGGTGGTTTAAAAATTCAAAAAATATGTCTATGCCATAACATCCTGATTGCCAGGCTCTCCCGGTGTAAGCTTACACAAAAATATATTAATTAGGAGACCCCCCCATGTCATTTCAGCCCTTTCATCAAACGCGTTGTACTTCCAAGTTTTTCTCCTTATTAATTCGGCTTGCATCGCAACGTAACACGTAAGCTGACACTCCGTGACGTTACCACTAATCATGCAGGAATAATTTGGAATCTACTTACATAAGTCTCCGTACAGAGGATCATGGGTAAATTAATAATGATGGCCATGAGGGTCTTGACTGACAAAAATGTCTAATTTGATCTTTATACAAGTACCCTAAGTTATTTTATATTACAATATATGTTTTTGCTGAAAATATGCGTAACTAAATCTGACAAAAATCATCAAAACAGTGCAGTTTTAGAATGTGACATATTGGCAGCCATCTTTTTTTGTTTGACTACAAAATATATTTTCATCCTCCAGTCCTTGGGTGACAAAAAATGTTAAACTGGAAGGGGGGTGGGGGTGAAACAATACGGGTACGCCCTAAAAATCTTAGACAATTTTGTATGGATTCCGAGCATGGGGCAGAATGTCAGGGTCAGACAGATTCGAAATCCTAAAAGTGTGAAATTATTGATTCAAAAGATTGTCGCCTTCAAGTTTGACTTCGCCTTTCAAATCTATTGATAAGCATATGCATTGTACATATCCATGCCATATAATGCTGTATATTGAGATGAAGAGTTTGCTATAAATCTCGGCATGAGATGATGTTATCACTATGGTCATACGTTCTTTGCGTCAAAGAACAACCTCACATGCGTAGATTATTAGCCAATTTTATGTCATCCGAAAAATCTGCAGTCATTTGGTGGTGATTGCAGCCATGTATTCCCTTACTGTCGATTGGTAGCAAGGTCAATTGCCTTCAATACAAACAGCCACAATATTTTTTTTTTCTTTGTAAATTTTGGGGGAGGATTTGTACCTGGATCCATGACAATTCGATTCGTGCACGTTAGCCCACTGGACTATATTTCCAACCATAAAGAAAAAGACTTTCAATGATAACTTTACAAATGCACAATGCATACCGGTAAAGCTCTTTTGGCAAATTCTTTGATTGGGGGCTACTATTGCAGCATTTAATGTGAGGATCCAGCGGCCGCCTAGTCCCCAGATCTTCGGATTCGCAAATCACCACTCCGTTATAGCTTGTAATTTTGATTCTGATTTGAGGTTCACAGAAGTTGTTGAAAATCTGAACATGAAATGGCACATTTTGACAGCATATTTCCGACTTTCGAGACATGTATTTTAACACTGAAGCAAAACTGTAGAAAGGTTTTTGAAGTGGAACTTATACTTTCTAGGTGGTCCCGCCTGGGATTAATTTTTTTTACTTTAATTTACTAAATGGTATGTTCTGGTGCATTTTGATGGAATATTTTGACATCAAAGAAATTTACTGAGTGATATATGTGAAGATACTCGAGCGGAAATCACTTTCATTTCCCTATTGTGTTCAGGGTATTTTTTTTTAATCTAGATGTAAAATTGTGCTTTCTGGTGCATTTTGACAGTATATTGTCAAAAAAGTTAAAAATGTTCGATCCAGAAGTCAGATCCGACTCTCATGTTTTGGATCGATTGCATGGGCCTGTCCATTTTACATGATTAGATTCAAAACTCTTTCAACAGTCCTTTTTTTAAAGAAGTTCATACGATTTATGCCGACGACCCTCGCAGAAAATGGTCGCAAAAAGCAGTGTTCTAGTGCATTCGTATAGTAGGATTATGGTATAACATTTTTCATTCTCTCCGAAACCCATTGAAACTACAGTATAGTGTTGTGTTTTTCTGCTTCAATTATTGGGGGACTTCAAACATCAGGATAGCATTTCAATTGAATTTAATGTTTAAAGTTTTCAACGGGCTTCCACAGTGTTTGTGTGATCCTTCTCAAAACTTCTACCAATGTGTATAATTTGAAAAATCGAATTTAAGTTAATCCTGTAGGACAGTATTGCTCAATCATTTGGAATAGAGGGCTACGCTAGATCGAAGCATGCCTAAGTGAGAACTGAAAAATTCAATTGCTTATTGCACGACTCAATACAGGATATGAGTATGGCAAAATACAAGTTAACAAACTAATCTAAGAACATGTACATGTAGTAATAAGAACTGGTTATTACTGGTAAATTACATGTACATTTTCTGAGTTTTAAAAGTGAAATTTGTAGCATCAGTGTTCCAAATTATCAACAAAGATACTCTATTTAAAAGGAATTTGAATATCATTATGGCATACATGTATTTATTGTCTAATCAATTTAGTCAAAACAATATAAACCTACGAAGCTCAAAAGTGGCTCTTAAGTTTACTTTAAATTGTATATAAACAACGTCCATATCTGAGTGTGCAAGTTTGCCGACCTGAATATTGCTACCTCTACACATGTATGTACCCCCATCTGGAACATGATCAATGTTTATCCTGTTAATAGGATTTATATGCCTGATGATATTCTAGGCAGAAATGTTGTCATATAGCCTCCGTAAAGTTCAAATATCTTAACATCAATTAACATATCACCGGAAACAAACTTCATGAGCTGAAGATTATTAAAAATACTTGAATAACAAAATGATTGTCACTTGACAACTTACATTTAGCATGGGCTGTCTTGAAATGCAGACCAACATCAGTCTAAGTGTTGAGCAGTATTTAACAGGTTTGAAGGCAGACTGGGATATGGCTCAAGTTTTATGTTAACCAGGTCCTGTATCTCTATGATGGCCTAGATAACAATCTTGACCAGGTCAAGTAAATCACCACAGGGCTGCACCAGCTGACCTGCATAGCTGGTGTAAAATGTATCTGGTCTGTACAATTTGGAGATATATAGTTCTAGTCTACTCTGCTGGTATCCAACTTAGTCTTTCAGCTAAGCTTAAACATCCGTATACAGAACTTAGAGGCGTGATACATTCATGAACAAAATATGATGATTTAACTTGGAAGAGCATGGTTAAAATCAACCAAACATATCTTGGTTACTCTCAAACCAATCCAAATAAGCACCGCTGGTAATTTTGAAACTATTAGCACAGGTCTGTGATTCACTGATTATAACCCGTATCTTTTATGGTAAGTTAAGTAAGAAGTCTATAATTTAGTCTACTGATGCAAAATTAATGCACAACTCGTGTAAATTTGGAAGAAAACGTTTTAAGTTAGTTTACTGTGAAAGTAACTTTTTTGAAAACTCGGTACATCCAGCCTCGTGAAATCTTGATGTATTCCGACGCAAGCCGAATTAGTGAAGAGAAAAACCTGGATGCACAACGCGCTTGATGAAAGGGCTGAAATGACATGGGGCGTCCCCTAATTAATATATGTTTGTGTTAGCTTACACTGAGAGAGCCTGGCAATCAGGATGTTATGGCATAGACGTATTGTTGGATTTTCAAACCACCTCACCATGTATTTCGTGAATAATTAGAGAAATTACTCCAATGTATGCAATATGGTCTAGGGGAAACTTTCGCTCTGTTCCAGCATAACAATCAAATGCATACAGGGATACAGCCTTCCAAGATTATAGCAACTGCCAATGCATACTGGAATAGATAGATGGTTGAATTGTGTGGTTAGCTGTGCAATCGAGTTTAGATTTCGCATCAAACTCATCTTGCTAAAGCATGATTATCATTGTACAATACAAATTCAGTAAGTTCTCTTCCCAGTTCCAAGCTCCAGTTACCCCAAGCTCCCCTTCCGAAGTTTCAAGCTCCAGTTCCCCCAAAAGCTACAGTTCAAAAGCTCCCAGACCCAAGTACTCCCAGATAAAAAGGCTTGAGGAGTACCGGTACTATTCAACATCTAGTACTAAACCGTAATACAGGGCATTTCTCCTAATAATAATATGTTTCGGTAAATTTTTAGCATCGGCGGGTCTTTTTTTTGTACCGGTCATTACCGTTCGGCGGTAAGTGTGCATAGAAATTGAGGCAAGCAGAACATTTTGATCTATCAGATACAATTGGCAATATTTGATGGTGACAGTCCACAATGTAAACCCGAAGAAAAATAAGATGGATTAAAACAGTTATTAAACTTCACACACATTTCTTTGTAAACATCGCATATCCTTTCTGTATGTAGACCTCTGCTGGCCAATAATTGAAAGTTTGCCCCTGAAAACTTAAAATGACTCGAATATAAATTTTTCAGCTCTCAATGCTGGTATACAGAAATGATGATTAAATCATACAAACCTGGAGTCGGAATCCATCTCTTATGTTTCCTCTTGTTAGCCTTTGCTATACCCTTTATACATCTGCAACATCCCTTGTGTTCAGTTCCAGTGTAATTTCAGAAAATGAAGCCTTTTGATGATTCACGGATATCAAACTACTGCACCTTTCCCTGGATTCAGTCTGAAATCAGCCTTATCCTATTTGTAAGCAATTGTATTACATCCATATCTCCAGTCCATTCTGATGAGTCAAATTCCATTATTTGATTTAGATAATTCCTGTCCAGAGTCTACCTCTCAGGGATTCCCCACCTGCACTGTCATATATCCGTCACTATTACGCAACCAAAGTTATGCTGTGTCTATATTCTGGATTATCACTTTGTTTCATGTGCAGCGATATGGGGGGAGGGGGTGGGGGAGGGACGTCAACTTCACGCTTGCCAGAACTACATGGCGTGTTTGTAATCATCACATCAACCACAAACGGTAATTAACTGTTATGTAATTTTATTGATGCAGTTCGGTTTTACAGAAAGCCATACTCAACGGTTGCAACCACCGATAGGTGGACGTCCATGGCTCTGTATAAAACAATTCAAGTTTTCAAAAGTCGACAAATAGAAATACGAAGCTGCGCATCTGAAAACCCCTCGGCACTGGGCGCCAGCCATTCATAATTTATTCAATTTGAACCAAGGTGTCAGGAACACCAGGCTGTCAAGTGACAAATATACTGATTATCAAAAATGTTGCAATTAGAAATGGTCCCTAAGGTTTCCATCCAATCAGAGAAACCAGTATTCATTACATAAGTCCCTTGATGCATCGATGATGTATACCAAGTTTTACTTCGAGCATTTGAACGGTATCAGAGATAAACAGCATTAATGATGTCGCATAAATTAAAGATGGCCGTCCATCCTTCTCGCCACTCAGAGGGACTGATATGATTATTCATTCATGCAAGTCTCTTCATACATAGATGCTGTATACCAAGTTTTGTATAGAACACTCAAAATTAAATTGTATCAGAGATATACATCATTGAAGATTTTGCATAAATTAAAGATGGCCACCAAGATTTCCACGCAAACCAGATCTGTCAAGTCATCGTAAGTCTCTTGATGCATCGATAATGTATACCAAATTTTACATTGAGCAGTTGAACGGTATCAGAGATAGAGATCATTAATGATTTCGCATAGATTAAAGATGACCGCCAAAGTTTCCAACCAATCGGGACCAGATTCAATAGGGCTCTGGTTCACGAGCATATGGGTGTGCACTGCAAGTTTGGTGTGCCTAGGGTAAGCCGTTCTAAAGATATCTGGGTAACGAAAAAGGTTTGATGGACGGACGGACGGACGCATACATGTATGACGACAACGCAATTTGGTCGAGGGGTAAAAACTCGAGACAATGCTGACGATTTTATGAATTATATAACTGAGAAATCTTTGAAATGAAACTAATTGCCGTCTTTTCATACATACCTCTAATTTTGGCTGCTGATGTGCAAGTGAATCGCGGTAATTCGATATATGTAGGGTACCTGTATCTAGTGATCAAGGGGGTCAATGCGACAGTCCGAATCATAAGGGGAACAAGACTGGTATATGATGAATACAAGAAATTTGATGACCGGTCGCATTTGTCATGTTTGAAAAAGAAAGTTTAGTCGCGTTATCACCGGCTTATTGCCGATGTGTTGACCGAATAGCCCCAGTCAAATCATACCACGATACTACATTTGTTAGTGCACACATACCTCGAAAAGTTTTGTTTCAACAGAATATTTAGCAAATCATCCAATTATTTTTGCATAAAGGCATGGTAATGTTCCCCCTCTACTCCTTACTTATTTTCCCTGATCCCCCAGCTATCCTGACGCGTATTCACGGTCTTCCGACCTCCAAAATTGTAATAAGATGGGCATTTGAATTTGAGAGAGAAGGATGGTCACTTTCTGTGACCTCCTAGCTATCCCAGCGAAGTTTTACAACAAAAGAAACAGATCGATTGTAAAATTATAAGACGGAAGTGTGTAATCTAAGTTCCTTTACAGAGGATGGACAGGACTTTCTTCCATTTAAAGTTATTTTCCATGGGCGATCTGTGCTATCCTGAAGGATGTTTTCACAAACTTCTAACCCCCCCCCCCCCCCAAAAATATTGGTTCCAGTAGGTGTTAGATGCGGCTTATTTTAATCTGTAATCTATAATCAGCGAGCTCCACAACAATTCAAAACATGTGTTGAACAGGCTAGATAGTAACATTATAATAAGTAACATTATAAGATTGACAATGGGATATGTGTTATGCCTCTTAAACAACCATATGTGTATCATATCTGGGAGCTTTGGTTCTGGGAGCTTTTGAACTGTAGCTTTTGAACTTTGGAGGTGGGGATTGGGGGGAACTGGAGCTTGGAACTACCGAGCTGGAACTTGGAACTTGGGAATTGGGAACTAGGGAACTTAGGAAACTTGAAACTTGAACTAGGGCGTCCCCTAGTTTAGACCAGTGCTGAGGGAGATAATTTCAGTATGGGAGAAATCAGCATCATTCCAGGAGCAAAACTCTATGTGCGGGGGACTTAGAACCCTGAATTTGTTTGCGGTGTTATCGTCAAATTTTTTATCTTATCTTCCTTGTTCATTTTCTCGAACTCGGTGTTTTTCGAGACAATAATTTGCCAGGCTTTTCAATTTTCGGAGAGACTTTCAAGAAATTCGGGTAACATGACGTAGAATCTTGAAAGGTGACAGCTCTTAAAATATCCTAACGTTAAATGATATCATTTTGATACAGTACCCACTAGCTTTGCTGTATTATATTCTGATTTCATATCGAATCAACTTTCAAATTCACCACTAACAGTAACCAGTAGTGAATGAAGAGATGGATGTACCGGTACCTCGGCACTCCATCGTACTGTGAGCATAATAGGCTGATATCACTGGTGCAGCATTTATATATGATTTTCTTCAAGGCTATGGGAATTATAAACCTCAAGTGTCAATTAAGGTTATTAGTCAGTGTTGCTGCTTTTGACGCCCAATATGTCATCATCTGGAAAAGAAAATGAATTGTTGACACACAAAATGAGGTATGGGCAAAGGGAACAATTGCCATTGTCTCATATGGTAATGACTATTATTACCCATCACAAAAATGAATGGTGGTTCTAAACTCGGTTCAGAGAGTTTGATTATGTGTCATGTTTCTGAATTTATACCTTCATTTTGGTTGATTGTAGTTAACGTACTTAATTTTTAGCTGATTAACCCCGCTCTTCCATGCTAGTTTGTTCACTATAATTGAAACTGTTTTTCACACAGAATCCAGATTTCATATCTCCGGGGTACAAATGTATCTTCCCTTTCAAAATAATAATCTGTGTGCTGGATTCTTAACTGCATTGATTTTCATATCAATCTGTACATGAACCAAGCTAGCTGACCCCGCACTGGGAGAGTGAAACTTATTTGATCAGTGTTTGGATAGGTCACCCTGGACAGGCAGCTAGGATGTGGTCAGCAAACAACTTGACCTATATCATAAGTCTGCCTGTGAAGTTTAAATACACTGGTCTGTATTTGAAAGCAGTCCAAACATGAAGTAAGTTGTGTTTCTTAAATGGCTCATGGCAGATCTGTAAATCTAATAATCTTCTCAACCTTCTGGGTTCAAGGGTCATAGCCAAGGCTAAAACAACAGGTATGGAAAACTGATATGTTGTGAACTTCAATCTCAATACAATTCCGTGTATACTATTTGTATAAAATAGATTATGTTCCTTGATAACTTTTCATCTCTCTGCCCATAATACGCTATGAATAATAACGCAATTGCTGTGTTGAGCTTTCTAACAAACATGCGCTATTAAAATATATACATGTAAATATAGATATATCATGCATAACTGTCAGATAAGATCGATTAACCAAATTATTCCTACGAAGTAGGCTCTCATAATTTTGCCGATTGTCCGGTAATGAGTCAGTCCATCCGAATCCTTTCGTCGGCAAAATAAGAAGAACCGTAGACATTAGAACCTTGATTTTGGCATGAACGTGCATTAGGGGTCTGTTACCAGCAATTTTTTAGCTGACCTACTTATGTGACTTATAAACCACAAAATTTTGAGAGGATTTCAGGTTATTTCTAGATAGAGGGCCCCCAAGTCATCTCTCGACCGTCTGTATTTCTGGACAGAGGGCCCCGAAGTCATCTCTCGACCGTCTACCATATTCCTACGAACCTTAATTTTTGACATGAACGTGCATTAGGGACTGTTACCAGCAAGTTCTGAGCTGATATACTTCTGATGAAAATTTGACCTACTTAGGTGACCTATAAACCCCAAAATTGACAGAAACATGTCTTAGGTCAAGGTACACACTTACATTATATCAAACCCTACTTCGTAGGTCCTGTGACGTTAGTCACGCTGCCATGTATATAAGAGACACTGCGTGAAATGATCAAGTTTCCAATTATGGAAACCCGCCGGAAACCTATTGGAAACTGTAGCGAAACAGTTTCCAATAGGTTTCCGGCGGGTTTCCGGATTTGGAAACTTGACCATTTCACGCAGTGAGATTATATGAATTAATCGAGAATTCGCCAATTCTACTCTTTACCAAAGCTCTGAATTTCGCCTTTAAAAACATTGTTCACAGCAAACACAAATTTGAATAGAATCCAACGTCGTGATATGCCTGAAATAGTGTTGAAAGCGACATTAAATCATATTCGCTCACTCACTCCTTGAATTTGTATAGATACTGGTTAACATGGCAGTGTGACTAACGTCACAGGACCTACGAAGTAGGGTTTGATATGATTTAATTGTGTACTCGAGAGATGACTTGGGGGCCCTATGTACTACCGTGAGAGAATTTATATAGCAGTCTCTAATTGATAGTGAGTACTATTAACTTTCCCAGATGTCACCGCTAGTGAGTCATTAGCGTAGCAACTATTATCGCCCCCAGTTCCTATTACCCTGGACACTTATCCGCCCAGCAATACAGCACGAGGTCACCCACCCAAGTCTTGACCGAGCACAAAGTCGCTTACCTTTGGTGATTTTACGAGAACCGGTGTGTCTAACGTGATTCAGAAGTCACAGTGAAACATACATTCACGGATTCCCGATGGGCATGACAGTGCACTCGGTGAGCCATCCATAAATAATAAAAAAACTAATTATAATAAATCAAATTTTCATCAGAATTCGGTCAGCTCAGAACTTGCTGGTAACAATGCCCTAATGCACGTTCATGCCAAACGTCAAGGTTCTAATGTCAGCGGTTCTCCTTCTTTTGCCGGCGAAAGGATTCGGATGGACTGACTGACTGACTCACTCACTCACTCACTCATTACCGGACAATTTGCAAATGGTAGCCTAATTCGTAGGAATAATAATTATGAATTGTATTCATATAGAGGATCCTAAAACTCTAAAAGAGACCACTTGTCTGAGTTGATTGTACACGACTCTGAATAATAGCAATTTTACAGAAACATCGAAATTATCAAAATATTGAGGAGGATATATTGACTATTGGGTACGAATACTGCATGTATATGATAAGGCAGAATTGGAAAATTATGTAGTGATTGAGGCCGTGAGATTGCACTTGCTGAAACTGGAAGGTTCAGATAGACTATTATTCCAGTTTATCTGAAAGGACTCTTTCAGAGAGTAACGTTACTCCCAGCTGTTCTAACAAGCATCAGATCTCACAAAGGATAAGGTAATAGGAAGGCAAGACGTGTAGGCTTTCCAAATCAAGCCCTGAGAGTAACGTTACTCTCAACACTTTTAAAAGTGGCACAAATTCTATATATCAGAAAAATGAGAGTAGCGCTACTCATCTTGGAGAGCCAATATCACTGTTATTCTCTCTGTGTGAGTAACGTTACTCGCAACAGTTTTACCAGTGGCTCAAAGTTTGAAAACGGGGAGTATCATTGCTCATCATGGAGGCCATTATTGTGAATATTCTCTGTGAGAGTAACGTTACTCTCTCAATTTCAGAGAAACCAAGTTATTCAACCCCACTTTTCACAAAATGATGGATTCAAATAGCAATATATAGTCAAATGGACTTCAATTTGCTGAAAATAAGCCAAAAAAGGGAATTTTGGATTTTCCCTTTTTGAAATGGATTCTGTTCTTATAAGGTAGCTTCCCATTTCTCTCATGCTCCGAAACGGAGAAGAACAAATAGCTGACACTTATCATAATGGATTAATTTTGAGTCTGAGCACAGGGCCATGAGAAAAGTCAAATTGGCGGCCATCGGGGGGTACCGGAAATGTGCTACTTTCGTCATATTTCCTCAAGATATTTGCTTTTCTACGAACAAAAATTAAGCCAAACCTATTTTATTTCACATCGGATTCATTAATTTATCATTTAGTTTTTTTATAGAACAAACTTGTAAAAATGAAAACAAAAATCGGAATGAAAAATCGGTCGAACAATGCTTCTGAAAAAATAGCGTCGCTGTATTGTTCTGCCGAAAACCATTTTCCATCGTCTTTTTAGTACCAATCCTGAATCCTTTTCTACTGATTTGGTCGAATAATTGGATAGGATCCTCGCATTTTGGCCAGTACACCTGCTTCCTCCTGGCAATATTCAGCAGCGCCTTTCCATGTCTTTCTCCCTTATATATATAATAAATGAATATCACAATTCACCCAAAACATCCACACAAGACACCCTCACGACAGTCCCGTAAATCCAGTCGGGGTATCAATATGATATCCTATCTTATTCGTCCATCCATTTCAATAAGGTAGTGTTCATTAATAGCAAGAGTATCATGCCGAAAATGTCTTTCTTAACGACTGGTTATGAGCAACTGGTCTTCCGGATTTCATTGATTTACAAAAAATGTTTACCCTAACCAAATTAACCAAAATGATGTTTTCGAGACACAATCGGATTATTCAAGTTGTGTCGCAGCAATAGGCCGCGTTACGTACTTCCACTGTCACGTAAAATGAATCAGCAGCCCTATGTCTTATTCTGACATGTGATACGGTACCGATAATTTGCCGAGATGTAATATACTCCCACCGCTGTGCAATCGGATAGTGGTGTTTCAGGAGCTCCATATGAGGTTGGAAAAGCTACGCAATTGATATATGTAAGTTATATCGGTGTACACAGCCAGCAAAATGGTGTTGTTAAAGACAAACAAAAGTGTTGAGCTCAACACCAATAAATGGTGTTCAATTTGCACCGACACCATATATCTCCAACACAAACACAATTAATTGGTGTCGAGCCATTAATACCACTTGTCAGTGAACACCAAAATATGGTGTCGAACCATTTTCAACACCATTATTTGTGTTGATCTTGCCTCAACACCAATTTTTAGTCTTCACACCATTTCTCAAAACCACTTTATGGTGTTGACCAGCCCTCAACACCAACAAAAAGGGTGTTGGGTCAACATCATTTTTTTCGGCTGTGTACATAGTTGGCGTAATCCGTAAATAACTGCTTCACCCAGAATCGAATATCCTATTTCATAAAATAATACTTGAGCCAAATTCCAAGTAGGCATATATTATAATGTATATGAATATGAGGTAATGTCCTGAAGTAAACAACTGCTGTCAATGCGGACGACAAGCCATGAGGATGTCCGTATCGTAACATCTGTATCACGGATCAATGTTGTTTTAAACCATATGGTTTTCCAACTCGTTATCGAGATTATATTATATGTCCGTAAACGCTTTGATTATGTGTTTTCTTATGGGCACCACGAAGCTTATAGTCTCAAGATATACAAACGGCCCACATCCTCACGTTGAACAGAATTAGACACAAGTTATAAATACTAGACTCAAATATGTTACACGCTACGATCGTATGTGGCTTTTATATCACCAAATCTGAGAAACTTTGAGAGCAAGCGACTAGTGGCATAGCCTTGCTGAAGACAATATATGTTCTGTTTAATATTATTGAGTTGCCTCTCCATGGAACCTAAATGTTGGTGTTTTGGTAAATTTTAGTTTGTTCTCCAAAAGAAGTCACTATTGTTTTAGCGCCTAATTATTCATTGGTATAATTAATCTTTACGCCAAAAAGTTTTTCAGACTGCGTTAAATAACATATCAGCAAACAGAAAGATGTACTGCCAATCGTGAGGACAGTCATGACTAAGTGAATATATAATCGATAGCCTACATGTGGATGACATTACTTGGCACACGAGAAAACCTTGTTTACCTCGGTATTTGTAGATTACAAGGTCCAAATTTCAAGCTTTTTGAATGGGTAGCTTGGATGACTGCACAATTTGTGAAAATATCGGCCCTTAAACCATTAAACGACTAAAAGAATAACAGGTGTTTCTGGAAGCTCAGAAATTAGTTGAAACCGAAACTACATAAACAATGAAAATGTCAACCCCGTAAAACGACGAAAAGCGCAAAAGGTATTGCTTAAAGGTGATTTTCGTGATTTTCTGAGACATAATTTTTCAGAATTTCTCTTTAGGGGCATGTATTACTCAAAATGAGAATAAGAAACTTCTCATTGTTTAATAAGGCATGCGTTTTTGAAACTGTTTTCTTTACTGGTCCGTGAAGCTGTATGATCTAGAGAAATTCCCCGCGAACCCCAGCGAGGCACTGTCATCCTGTCATTCAGCAGAGTGTTAATAAGTTTGCCGGTCAGTAATAAAAGTATGATCAGTCGTGAGGATGATTACGATATTCGAATCAATTATTCGCATAACTAATTGCAATGACATTAGTCTGTAAAGGAAGACAATTAGTATTTCATCCATCCTACCCACGAATATTGTAGTAGAAATACAAAAAAAACACATATAAGATAAAATGAGGACAATCTGCCTTGTAATATTCTGTTTGTATTGTGCTATGTTTTTCTGACTGAATAATAAATCAAACGCGTGTCAAATAAATTTAATGTTTAATATACAAATCATTTATTTTCTTCCCTGTATTCATGTACTGGCATGACTGGGGACGCTGCATTATATACGGATTGACTCACCACGAAAATCAAACTATGTATATTTACCGAGGGAATATTTTTTCTAGTTGAATTTATTATCCGCATAATGGTCCATGCAGACAATATGAGTGAAAACCAATACAAAAACAAACCGAATTGCCTAAAAATGTCACAGACAGTACGGTTATTTAAGTTATATTTATGGGTTATAGTGTACAGTATGTATATATTTTTCCACTTTCATATATTGATATTTTAATATTTCAAAATAGATAATACCTATCTATTGTACATGGCATAATAAACTTAGTCAAAAATAAGTCTGTATCCAAAAGCCAAACTACCAGTTTACCGGTACATATATAATTTGTATGTACACATGTACACACATGTATAAACACACAAACATACATAGATACACAGATATATATATGTAAAACTTTATACATGCAAAACTACACATATAGAATATATTGTGTACAGATAAGTATATTCTATAGATATTTACACTATATAATGCCATATTCGGTCAATACTTACACACATTATGTGCGAAAAAGAAATACCATCGTTCACAAGAGAGTTATATACGTATTTGCGTATGGGAAAGTTTTCAAACATTCGGACTACGCCAGAATCATGGTCAATAAACGCATACCTGTATGCACATACATCTAACCATATTTACAAATATGAGCACATTATAAACACAAACTGGGACAATGAATCGCAAAACCCTTGAACTATTGATAGGAAAAGGATGGTAAGCAACACACACACACACACATCAAATAAATGCGAAAAGAACAAAACGTTGCAATAAAAACCCATTCTAATCACATAAAAAAAAATACTAGAAATTGATGAGTCATATATCCATCGTACTTGTACCTGGCGAAAGGACCTGATGCGGTTTAATGAGATTTTGGCCCACATGAGGTGCTTGTGCGGTTTGGAGTGCCGAAATGAAATGTCACGCACGAAAGATTGTTTCCAGTTAGCGTAAAGTATATTATCTTCTCTTATTCCCTGAGTATTTTGTAGGTCCTGGGTCGTATATTTTTTTAATAACAGCATCTTGAAATAGTGGATTTGTGCAAAATCGTCTGTTTTTAGGTGAAACAGCAGATTTTTCACTCCGTAAACAAAGGTCGCCAGTTGAGATACAAGATAATCTTAACGCCGAAATATTGAACGCACCAATAGTTTATTGTTGCAAAAACACAGGTTTTGGTTCTGGATAGGCTTTTATATTTTTGGAACATCATGATGTCTTGTCGGCATCATTGAAAACTGTTGACCGCTTCTCTCTTGCAGGAAACTAGCCGATGTTGTTGTGTACTATGATTTTCTTTTTTGAATTTGGTGCTAATACTGTTATATGGATATGGAATAGGTCTTTGGATTATGGACGCGGGTATTCTTTAACGGACGACGGCTGAATTATGAATGACGGACTAGACGCTTATATTCATATGTTTACTGAGAGAAAAGTGTGCTGTTTTCGACTCAAAATAAACCATTTTGCGCAAATTCACTATTTCAAGATGCTGTTGTTAAAAAACCATAAGACTCAGTGCCTACAAAAGAATCAGAGCATAAGAAAAGATACTATACGTCACGCTAACTGAAAAAAATCTTTCATACGTGATATTTCATTTTGGCACTCCAAACCGCACATCATGGGGGCCAAAGTCTCATTAAACGGCGCAAATTCTTTTGAAATATCAAGGATCTTGACACAACTTCAGTGTTTAGTATGATGCCAGAAATCCCCACTACTGCTAACATGCAGCTTAGCAAAAAGATCGAGCCCTTTATGGTGGCATATCATTTGAGGTTGCACATCATTGGCAATGCACATAATTGAAATGACAATACATAACAATTTGATTTCTATATCAGTGATGATTAGGTTGGATTGAAAGAGGAACTATATTAAAAAACTTGAAATAAAGATTACATTTCTTTTCCAAAGTAAGCTTCACATATATGTACATGTATAGTTAGGATTAATTGACCGTGCAATTTGGAGCACGTTCTTGATGTAACTTTGTGTCATGACAAGTGAATTATATCATCCCTTTTCTGGCAGAGATATTAACAATGTAATAGTTCGAGTAGAGGTATCATTAACAGTATGGATCAACCTTGTAGGTAAACAGTTGATTATTGCAGAAAATGTGATGTAGCTTCTAGTATAAAAGCGCGGCTGAGATACTAAGGCTACGTTCGAGAATCCAACGTATGCTCGTGTCTGAGTGTTAGGTGCCGAGAGATGCTCTCCTGTAGAGACATATGTCCGCTTTTTAGTCGACAGACGTCGTCAATGTTTCCCACCTCTTGTATATCGCTCCAATATCCAATCGGGATTTACAGAATATCACGTGATTGATTTGGGTCAAGTCCGGATGAACAATTCTGGAATGAGGTATAATATGATATACGATGTACGTCAGTGCGTCAATGTGTGTAGTACCGCGGATAGATATATATCCTGCTGGCAAAGTTCCCGCTTATCACAAATAGATGTGCTGTTCAATAATCCTCAACGTGGTAGGGGATGTAGATACATTATATTTGACTATTTCATACGTACTTTACAGAATCTGTATTTTTTACCGTACACTTGGCGCAGTAGGTATAGTCCGTGAGCTACTAGGGGTCACCTTGTACCTCCCCCCCCCACACTACAGACCGAAACTATGTGTTTTATGTGCTTTAGGACATGTCAAATAAGAAACAACTTGTTAACAGTCGATAAACTGGGACTCACTACCCCTTTAATCACTTTGAAATTACCCCTGTGTTAAAAAGTACAATTGTTGTGACGATAGGGGGTAGGGTTACAAGAATAGTATTATCTTCCATAATTATTATCCAATCTTTATAATGTTGGTCACATATTATTCATCATTGATTGCGGCATCGAATATTTACAAGAAACTATGACTATTTGTTGGGTATGACGTCACACAGGGACAATACATACAACAGTAGGAGTAGTAGCGAAAGCGAGCGTTTTGTGGGTGCGTGAGGGTGTGCTTGAGCGATTGAGGGACCATTCTTCGTCCGAATGCGTTGTGTGAGGTGTCAAAGTGAAGCCCTCGGTATATAGATCACGACTTAAGGGATCTTCACATAATCTGTGACGTCATCAGTAGGAGTAGTAGCCAAAGTAGGCATTTTGATGGTGTCAAGGAAGGTTTTTGGGGTAGAGATGGACAATCCGTGGTCTAAACGGACCGTGTGGGGTGTCACCTTGTAACTCTCTGCATGTAGACGACGAGTGGTATGGTTTTTCTTGGATGTCGCATCGTGCTACTCATGCACAGTTGAGAAGTAGTAACGAAAGATGTCATTTTGGGTGTTTGCAATTACATATTTGAGCAATCAAGAGGCCCATGTTTGGCCCAAATGGACAGGTTGGGTTTTCCTAGTGAAGCTTTCTTGGGGTTGTCAGACAGGCGTGTTTTTTATTGGAATCCAGGCCAATCTGTGCATGCGCAGTTGGGGTGTAGTAAGGAAAGTAGTCATTCTGGAGGTGCGCAGGGGTATATCTGAGAGATTGAGGTCCTATATCTCATCCAAAGATGGAGTGTAGGGTGTCATCTTGAAGCTCTCGTGATGTAGACCGCTACTCGATGGATTTCCATGTCACATATCGCCATTGGTGACGTCATCAGTACGACTGGTAACGAAAGCGGTCATTTTAGGGGTGCGTTGTGGTGTGCTTGAGAGACTGAGGGACCATTCTTGGTCCGAAAGGGACGTGTGGGGTATCATATCGAAGTTTCCGTGGAACAGCGTCCGACTGGTCCGGTGTGTCATAGAAGTAGGGAATATGGTTAGCATGCGCAGACAGCAAATATTGGAAAAGGGGCACTGGAATGGAATTTTAGCCTCGATGTGAACCATCCGTAGTCCGAATGGGTCGTCTGGGGTTTCGTAGCGAAGGGTTCGTAGGGTAGCGTCGGATTGGACTGGTGTGAAGCCTAGTATCATCATTCTGCAAATGTGCAGTCTGACAGTAGTAGAGAGCTCTTATCCAATCAGAAGCCGCCATTTGAGAAACTACAGAGCTCGGAGCTGCGGGATGGGTCGGTTGAGAACTTGAAGCTCGAAGCTCTTGAAGTACGAGCTCTTGGAGCTCGGAGCTTGGAGGTCTTGGAGATAGACAGTGATGTCAACGCAGGCATGCGCACGTACCTGTGGTGCACCCTGTGCAATATAGCCCGTAGTACATATGGTACACCAGGATGCGTAAGGTGATGCCAGTTCAATCCAAGGCTATCCCACGAGCCCTTCACTACGAAACCCCACATAAACCGAGTCTAAAATCCCATTCAAGTTGCCCCTTTTCCACTATTTGCTGTCTGCGCATGCTAACAATATCCCGTACTTCTATGACACACCGGACCAGTGGGACGCTGTTCCACGAAAGCTTCGATATGATACCCCACACGTCCCATTCGGACCAAGAATTGTCCTTCAGTCTCTCAAGCACACCACTACGCACCCCTAAAGTGGCCGCTTTCGTTACCACTCGTGCTGATGACGTCACCAATGACGTCACACATGACATTGAAATCCGTCAAGTCGTGGTATACACCACGAGAGCTTCAAGATGACACCCTACACTCCATCTTTGGATGAGATATAGGACCTCAATCTCTCAGATATGCCCCTGCGCACCTCCAGAATGACCACTTTACTTACTACACCCCAACTGCGCATGCACAGATTGGCCTGAATTCCAATAAAAACACGCCTGTCTGACAACCCCACGGAAGCTACAATAGGAAACCCAACCCTGTCCATTTGAACCGAATATGGGTCCCTTGATTTCCCAAACATGTCATTGCCCACGCCCAAAATGACCTATTCGTTACTACTGCTCAACTGCGCATGAGTAGCACGATGCGACTTTCAACAAACACCATACCACTCGTCGTCTACATGCAGAAAGTTACAAGATGACACCCCACAAGGTCCATTTAGACCACGGATGGTCCATCTCTACCCCCAAAAACCTTCCTTTATACACTCAAAATGGCTACTTTGTCTACTACTCCTACTGATGACGTCACCAATGACGGCACAGATCATGTGGAGATCCCTCCAGTCGTGGTCTACATACCGAGGGCTTCACTTTGACACCTCACACGACGCATTCAGACCAACAATGGTCCCTCAATCGCTCAAGCACACCCTCACGCACCCCCAAAACGCCCGCTTTCGCTACTACTCCGACTGTTGTATGTATGGTCCCAGTGCCCCTTTTCCAATATTTGGTGTCTGCGCATGCTAGCCATATTCCCTACTTCTATGACACACCGGACCAGTCGGACGCTGTTCCACGAAAGCTTCGATATGATACCCCACACGTCCCATTTGGACCAAGAATGGTCCCTCAGTCTCTCAAGCACACCACTACGCACCCCTAAAATGACCGCTTTCGTTACCAGTCGTACTGATGACGTCACCAATGGCGATGTGTGACATGGAAATCCCTCAAGTCGTGGTCTACATCACGAGAGCTTCAAGATGACACCCTACACTCCATCTGTCGATGAGATATAGGACCTCAATCTCTCAGATATGCCCATGCGCACCTCCAGAATGACCACTTTACTTACTACACCCCAACTGCGCATGCACAGATTGGCCTGAATTGCAATAAAAACACGCCTGTCTGACAACCCCACGAAAGCTTCACTAGGAAACCCAACCTTGTCCATTTGAACCGAACATGGGTCCCTTGATTTCCCAAACATGTCATTGCCCACGCCCAAAATGACCTCTTTCGTTACTACTGCTCAACTGCGCATGAGTAGCACGATGCGACTTTCAACAAAAAACATACCGCTCGTCGTCTACATGCAGAGAGTTACAAGATGACACCCCACAAGGTCCATTTAGACCACGGATTGTCCATCTCTACCCCAAAAACCTTCCTTTCCACCCTCAAAATGCCTAGTTTGTCTACTACTCCTAGTGATGACGTCACCAATGACGTCACATATCATGTGGAGATCCCTCAAGTCGTAGTCTACATACCGATGGCTTCATTTTGACACCTCCCACGATGCATTCGGACCAGGAATGGTCCCTCAATCGCTCAAGCACACCCTCACGCACCCCCAAAACGCCCGCTTTCGATACTACTCCTACTGTTGTATGTATGGTCCCTGTGTGACGTCATACCCAACAAATAGTGATAGTATCTTGTAAATATTCGATGCAGCAGTCAATGCTGAATAATATGTGGCCAACATTATAAAGATTGGATAATAATTATGGAAGATAAGACTACATTGTATTCTTGTAACCTTACCCCCTATTGTCACAAAAATTGTACTTTCTAACACAGGAGTAATTTCAAAGTAATTAAAGGTGTGGATAGTCCCAGTTTATCGACTGTTAACAAGTTGTTTCTTATTTGACATATCCTAAAGCACATAAAAAACATAGTTTCGGTCTGTAATGGGGGGGGGGGGATGCAAGGTGACCCCTAGCAGCTCACGGACTAGTAATGCTTGCGAAAGCCGCTCAAATGTATGGAAAATGTATGTTAAATGGCATTTTGATACCCAAGTCGACTTCTCCGTTCACACTTCGAAGACGCCTTGTTTATCGCACCACGTAAAGCATTGAAAACCCGCTGTGTAAATTCGATCTACAAACCAAAGATGAGTCAGTCAGTACCTTGCCCAACGACTTCGTGTAAGGTAGCTGTAGGTATGTCCATATACATGGGACAACCAATCGATGTTCCACTGCTTCAACCCATTTCGAGTTCAATTTGATTTTAGATCAGGGGCGTTTCCTGTCTTTTTATAAATTATTTCGAACAAAGGCAGTGGGTCGATAAGTCAAAGCTAATTCGAAATGGAAACGGCGAACTCGATTTGGGTATGAAGATGGTCAAATGGTTGCTACAATCATTTCTACAGAACATATATGGTAAATACAACTTTTTGTGAGTGTTTTTCAAAACAAGATGTGATTCTCAAAGCCGTCTAGAGCAGCTGTCGAATGAATGGTAATTTTCGGTTATGTTGTTTGAAAAAAAAATCGTTGAAAAGCTGATCGCTCGGCAATTTGTCTTGAATACATAGCAAAGACTTGGTTCATCAGATTCTGTTCCATGTAAGAAGTTTGAAGTTTAAGTACAATTACCGGTATGCTGATAAAATCAATTTGAGTTCCGGTGATTTGATTAATTTGATTAACCTTAGAATACCAAAACTTAGACTACAAACTTCTAGTCATTCAATATTCAGCCGTCGTACATTAAAGAATTTCGGTGACCATAATGCAAATTACAACACATATAAAGGAGGTGGGAAGAGGAGCCGACATACTGACTGCGTCATATGACTTCACAGAATAGTCTTCTGGTAAACCTATTCTAAAGCACATACCAAGAATCTAACTATTCGTGATATGTGTTGTATCTCAGGTACGCTTTTATTGTACCTGCTCATGTGGCAACATGGATGATATGACCACACGGCCCCTAGCACCATGTAAATTCTATAGAACAGCATTGGCACCAAATTAAAAAAAAGTCCAAAAGAACAATTATACTATACAGAAACATATTGGTCAGTTTCCCACAAGAGAGAAGCGGTTAACTGTGTTCAATGATGCCGGCGATAAAAGATCATGACGTTCCAAAAACATCAAATCCGTATCACTGATCAGTATTCTCCGTCCATATGATTTTTGTTGTAAAGTCGTTATCTGGAGATTGGTGCATGTCAGTCACGCTTTGAATGAGGCTGTTCATATGAAAACCATGAGGATCTTGCAGTACATGGGGTCATACAGCCCCTAGACCAGTGTTAAGAGGGATTAGACACACGTTACGAAACGTAACACTATACGCCTTGCACGCTACGCCCGAATTTTACTGTCAGCTTGCGATATGTATTGCCAAATTTGAGAAACTTTGAGTGAAGGCGTATAGTGATATAGCCGTGTTTCAGAAGTTGCTGAAATAATGTTCTGTGACGTTGAATAAAATCGTCGCATTTAATACAGGGTCTCACAAATGCAACTAGGCTAGGTAACTCCACTTTTCTCGCATGCTCCGAAATGGAGAAAATCGGATAGCTGCCAGTTTTTAGCTTATCATATTGAATTCAATTTAAGCCTATTCGCATGGGCCGGTTTAGTACAGGATCAAGAGAATATTCAAATTGGCGGTCATTGTGGAGGTTACCAGAAATGTGATACTTGCATAATATTTCCTAAACATACTTGCTTTTCCGAGAAGAAAAAATGTGCCAAACCTATTTTACTCCACATCGTATTCACTAATTTATGATGTTGTTTTTTTTGGAAGAAAATTGCAAAAATGGAAAATAAAATTTGACCGAACAATGCCTCTAGAAAAATGGCGTCACTGTCCTGTTCTGTCGAAAGCCATTTTCCATCGTCTTATAATCACCAATCCTGAATCCTTTCCTCCTGCTTTGGTCGAATAATTGGATAAGATCCTCGCATTTCGGACAGTACACCTTCTTTCTCCTAGCAATATTCAACAGCGCTTTTCCATGTCTTTCTCTCCCCCAATTCACCCAACACCTCCACATAAGACATACTCTCGACCGTCCCGTAAATCCAGTCGGGTTATCCATATGATATCCTACCTTATTCTTGTGCCCTTATCAGTAAGGTGGTGTTCATTAATAGCAAGAGTATCGTGGAGAAAATGTCTTTCTTGATGACCGGTTTTAAGCAACTGGACTTCCCGGATTTCATTGATGTACAGCAATGTTTAACCCAACCAAATTAACCAAAATGATGTTTTCGAGACACAATCAGAATATTCAAGTTGTCTCACAGCGATAGGCCTCGTTGCGTACTTCCATTGTCAAAGTTCGATGAATCAGAATCAGTTTTGATTTTTTGCCGAGATGTAATATAATCGCACCGCTTGCAATCGGATGGTGGCGTTTCAGGAACATATCTCGTGGAATTAGTAGTCTGAGGATGGCGAAGCTATGCAATTGATATATGTAAAGTTATGTCAGTGTACACAGCCAGAAATAAATGATGTGTGTTTAACACAAAAACGTGTTGAGCTCAACACCAATAGATGTTTTGAATTTGCACCGACACCATATATCTCCAACATCCTTAATTGGTGTTGAGCCAGTGTTTAGATTAGCACTAGTCAGTGAACACCAAAATATGATGTCGGACTATTTTAAACACTATTGATTGGTGTTGGCCAACAACATTACTTGGTGTTGAACTGGTCTCAACACCATTTTTAGTGTTCACATTGGTCAACACCGTTTCTCAACACCGCTTTATGATGTTGACCAGCCCTCAACACCAAAAAATGATGTTGGGCCAACACCATTTTTTCTGGCTGTGTTCATTGTTGGCGAAATCCGTAAATAACTGCTACGTCCATAGTCGAATATCCTATTTCATAAAGCAATACTTGAGCCAAATTCCAAGTAGGCATATATTATAATGTATATGGACATCACGTAATATCCTGAAGTGGACAAATGATGTCAATGCGGCCGACAAGCCACGAGGATGTTCGTATCGTAACATCTGTATCACGGAGCAATATTGTTGTAAACCATATGGTTTTCCAACTCGTTATCGCGATTATATTGTATCTCCGTAAACGCTTTGATTATGTGTTTTCTTATGAACACCACGAAGCTCGTAGTTACAAGATATACATGCGGCCCACATCCTCCCGTTTAGCCAAATTAGACACAAGTTACAAATGTATGGAAGCCGGATGCGGCCATTCATCGCTTCGTCACATCGACTTTCTAAAAGTCGAAGTCGTAGTGAAAGTCGAAGTCGATTCGGCGATTCGACGATGCGATTCGACGATTCGACGATGCGAAGTGACGAACATGACTTCGTCACTTCGCATCGTCGAATCGCCGAATCGACTTCGTCTTTCGCTACGACTTCGACTTTTAGAAAGTCGATGTGACGAAGCGATGAATGGCCGCATCCGGCTTCCATAACAAATGCTAGACCAAAATATCTTTCACGCTACGATCGTATGTGGCTTTAATATGACCAAATCTGAGAAACTTTGAGATGAAGCGACTAGTGGCATAGCCATGCAAAAGATAATATATGTTCTGTTTAATATTATTGAGCTGCCTCTCCATGGAATTTAAATGTTTGTGTTTTGGTAAATTTTATTATGTTCTCCAACAGAAGTCACTATAGTTATAACGCCTAATTATGTATTAGTATATTTAATCTTTCTGCCGAAAAGTTTTTCAGACTGCGTTAAATAACATATCAGCAAACAGAAAGATGTACTGCCAGTCGAGGAGACAGTCATGAATAAGTGAATATATAATCGATAGCGTAACCTTGTTTACCTCGGTGTGTGTAGACTAGAAGGTCCAAATTTCAAGCGTTTTGAATGGGTAGCTTAGATGACTACATAATCTGTGAAAATATCGACCCTTAAACCATTAAACGACTAAGAGTAACAATTATTGCTGGAAGCTCAGAAATTAGTTGAAACCGAAACAACACAAACGATAAAAATATGAAACCAGTAAATCGACGAAAACCGCAGAAGGTATTGCTTAAATGTGATTTTCATGATCTACTGAGGCATAATTTTCCAGAAGTTCTCTTTATTGGCATGTATCACTCAAAATGAGAATACAAAACTTTTCATAATTGTATGCTTATGAATGCGTTTTTGAAAGTGTATTCTAAACTGGTCCGCGAACCCCAGCTAGGCGCCGGTCATTCTGTCATTCGGCCTAGTGTTAATAAGCTTGCCGGTCAGTAATAGAAGTGTGATCAGTCCTGAAGATGATTACGCTATTCGAATCAGTTATTCCCATAACTAATTACAATGACATTAGTCCGTAATGGAAGACAATAGTATTTCATCCATCCTACCCACGAATATTGTAGTAGAAATAAAAAAAAACGCATATAAGATAAAATGAAGACATTCTGCCTTGTAATATTCTGTTTGCATTGTGCTATGTTTTTCTGACTGAATAATAAATCAAACGCGTTTCAAGTAAACAAAATATTTAATATACAAATCATTCGCTTTTCTTCCCTGTATACATATAGTGAGGGCTTTGCATTATATACGGATTGACTGACTACGGATATCAAACTCTGTATATTTTACCTAAGAAAAACTTTTTTTAGATAGTTGAATTTATTATCCGCATAAACGACCATACAGAGAATAGGAGTGGAAACCAATACAAAAACAAACCGAATTGATTAAAAGTATCACAGACAGTATGGTTATTTTATATTTTACGGGTTATAATGTACAGTACTATGTATATATTTTCCCATTTTCGTATATTGATATTTTAATATTTCAAAATAGATAATATCTATCTATGTACATGGCATAATAAACTTTTAGTCAAATGCTCGCCCTAAATAACTGTATGTACAAAAGCCAATCTACCAGTTTACCGGTACATATATAATTTGTATTTACACATATACACACATGTATATATACACACACATACATAGATACACACGTATTTTTAAATATTTATACATACAAAACTACACATATAGATTATGTTATGTACAGATAAGTAACTATATTCTATAGATATTTACACTATATAATGCCATATTCGGTAAATACTTACACCAATTATGTGCGACAAAAGAAATACCATCGTTAACAAGAGAGTTATATACATATTTGCGTATGGGAAAGTTTTCAAACATTCGGACTACGTCAGAATCATGGTCCATAACGCTATACGCATATATGTATACACATACATCTAACCATATTTACAAATATGCTCACATTATAAACACAACCTGGGGCAATGAATCGCCTGTGGCACAACTCTTGAACTATTGATAGGAAAAATATGGGAAGGATCACGCGCTCGCACACACACTCGCACACACGCACACGCACACACACACACACCACATACACGCAATTCAAATAAATACGAAAAGAACAAAGCAACAAAATCCCATGCTCATCACCTCAAAAACAACTAGACATTGATGAGCTAAAAATCCATCGTAATTTAAAATATCAAGGAACTCGACAAAGCTTTGGTGCACAATACAATAATTTTCATTATTCTTTTTCTTTAAAAACCGTTTACTTTTGTGTTCCATAAATGTGATATATACACCACAGATGATCAGTCGTTGCTTCGTCAACACGAATTTCCCCCGATCTTTGGAGAAAATATACGATGACATACCATCCCCACTGATCATGTTTTTTTATACAAAGATACAACACTAAAATAATCACATTTCATCTGAGGTAGGCCCTCAAAACATGCTTAAGACAACATGCCCACTGCGTGGTTGGGGAGGATAATGTTATGGTCTGTTTGTCTGTCTCCGTATGTTTGCGCGTGTATTTCGTCGAGCTGATTGTTGAACGCTTGAACAAGTTTTTATTGGAGATTTAGTGGGATTCAGACTGGTTATGTCACTATGTAGAATAGTATTCGCACTAACAAAAACATCTTGGAAAGTTATCCGAATGTGCTTATGAAAGATTTACATCCAAAATTCTGACATGTGGCAATAGGACCAGATATTCAAAATCGTACCCTGTTCTCAAGCAGCTAACAAAAATGGTAACACGTTATCGCTCGGCGATGTATATTGAATGCATAACGGGGATTCCACTTGGTTGAAGACATTGCAGAGACCGCTTAGTCCTTGAATACGGAATTCATTGCTTATATATTAACAGGGAGGGAGGGAATTTGGCTTAATGTCACACTCAAGTTTGTTTCACTCATATGGTGACAGTCAGTTTGGTTGGTGGAGGAAGCCGGAGTACCCGGAGAGAACCACCGCCCTTCGGCAAGTAACTGACAGACTTTCACACATGGACACATGTTATATATTAACATACTCCAATGGAACTAAACAATACTACAATGGTAACATTACAACAGTACGACGGCAACAATTAACTGAACATGAAATAATAAAACAGAATATCAATTTGAGACTGTACTGCGACAGCCAAAAAAAAAACTGACGTCCATTGGTGATGGCTTCAAATGTCCGACCACCGACACTCGAGCTAACACAAATTTAGGATAGTCACACTGAGATGTATCCTTATGGAAATAGATGCAGGTGGCATTATAATATCAATTCCTACATGTAAACAATAATCAAGCAGGAAATTTATCCACAATGTAAAACGTATAAGGATCAAACAAAATAATAAACCGGGCTAATAAATACCCACACATTCTACATAGCACTGGGCTCTATATAGTTCCTCGAAATACGAATGGTTTCGTAATATTTTCAGAGTGAATTATGTAATAGTTCCCATATCTACTATAATCAGATGTGAGAAAGGCGAAGGAGATTTGCTGCCGATGTCGAGGATATCCATCGCAAAGAGTTTGCACAAACATTGTGACTAACATTTCTTAAATTGAAATGATGTATCTGCGAGAAGATTACACATACAGCCATTCTGCTTTCCATAAAACCCAACCGTCACTGACAGTCATCTCTTCTACCGCGGGATCGGCTAAGGTATATAGCCTGCACAATCCTTTCTTCTGATGAATATTAAACATATTACACACGAACTGGGTTTGTTGGAGACAAGTTATAGCACATTGTAGTGGGTACCGTTCGTTTATTGTGAGAACGGGTTCGATCATCAGCCAGATACTGTCGGCGCCGTTAGGACCTCTGATTCGATTGATATGACCGCGTCTGTTCACGCCCCCAGCTTCCGGGTTATCCTTGAATGCTCTTTGGTTCAAACCCGAAGATTTTGTTGTGCTGGGAATAAGATTGCTGTACTTTGTCGCTGAGGTAACAGATGATATAATTTCGGTAACAACGGACGATAAATTATCGTATTGTATAGCGTTGTATTCACAAGTGTAAGGCAGCTGTTTCTTACAATTTTGTTTAACCCAGGAACCCACAATGATATCATAAGACAGTTTCGCGCACGTTTCACTTCGTGTAAACCACGACGAAATTGCATCGCTGGCCAATACACTCCAATCTGTAAATTCGACTGGGTCACCATCGGACCAAAACCATTTTCCTCCGCTTGATTTGGCGCCAATCCAGAAGTTACTCCAATAAGTCTGTAGAATTAATTGGTTAAGATCTTCGTTGGTAATTTTGACCAGTTGACCTCCATTCTCCTGACAAGCTTCAGAAGCACTCTGCCAAATCTTTTCTGTTATGTGAAATGAATAGCACATTTTATCCCGAACCAACCTGTTCGACTCTTTCGACCTGTACATCCAGTCCGGGCATCTGTACGATAGTTCGCCTTCCTCTTGCGCACTTGTTCTTGAGGTAATGTTCAGTAAGAGCAAGAGTACCGGGGCGAACATTTCGTTCTTGTGGAGACGTTTTACACAAATAAACTTCCTGGATTTCACTTATATACACATTAATCTGGGCAATGCTTTCGACACAGAAACACAATATATTTGTATGAACAAAACAATTTATATCACAGTGCTACAATCAGTGGGTTTTCTCACAGCGATACGATACAGGATATCTCAAAGTGAGTTCGTATGTTATGTCACAATGACACGGTATGTTATCTCACAGCAATACGGTATAAGTTATCTATGTTATGTCACAGTGGCACGGTATGTTATCTCACAGCAATACGGCACAGGTTATCTCAAAATGACTTTGTTTTGTCACAATGGTACGGTAGGTAATCTCGCAGCAATACGGTATGGGTTATGTCAGAGTGATTCGGTATGTTATGTCACAATGGCACGGTAGGTAATCTCACAGTAATAAGGTATAGGTTATCGGTATGTTATGTCACAATGGCACGGTATGTTGTCTCACAGCAATACGGTACAGGTTATCTCAAAATGACTTTGTTTTGTCACAATGGTACGGTAGGTAATCTCGCAGCAATACGGTATGGGTTATGTCAGAGTGATTCGGTATGTTATGTCACAATGGCACGGTAGGTTATCTCACAGTAATAAGGTATAGGTTATCGGTATGTTATGTCACAATGGCACGGTAGGTAATCTCACAGCAATACGATATGAGCTATATCCGAGTGATTCGGTATGCTATGTCACAATGACACGGTAGGTGATCTCACAGCAATGCGGTATAGGTAATCCCAAAGTGACTTTGTTATGTCACAATGACACTGTAGGTAATCTCACAGCAATACGGTATGAGCTATATCAGAGTGATTCGGTATGTTATTTACAAAGTAGGTGATCTCACAGCAATACGGTACAGGTTATCTCAGAGTCACTGTATGTTATGTAACAGTGACACGGTAGGTTATCTCACAGCAATACGGTATAGGTTATCCCAAAGTGACTCTACTAGGATTTCTCACAGACACGGTATAGTCTCACACCGATACGCTTTAACTGCATAGGTTTCTTGTCACTGTAACATGAATAGACATCCTTTATATCATATTGAGACACGTGCTACGATGATGACAATTTGCCAAGATGTAACATAATTGCTTTGTATGATCGAATTCTGCCGTAATGTAACAGTCTCTCGCCTACTACGGGATTGACGAGGATATTGGTTTCGTCTGTATGTTTGACTGTCTGTATTGGCTCAAACCATCGCAATGGGACAAAATATCGACATGGTCGTCCCTGCTGAAAGGTTCCAAAATGAATTTAGACATCGAAGTATGAAGAACAAGTTTAATTGTCACTTTCAAACATGGAGCATTTTAATTGAGAAGTGATTGTCTTGCTAAATGATTTTTCCGCCAATGGCGACTGCCACACAACTCAATTTCAGGACACCCGTTAGTCCTGAAGTATGAAAAACTTGTCGCTGTAACGTCATATTCTTTATATATTCTATAACCGGAGCGTCTGCGACCATAATGGATAGTCCAGGCCATTTCAACCTATCTGCACACCGTTTTTATTCATTTATTCCCCATCAATGTTTATAAAGAAATGTGATTGGCACTCAAATTGTAACCTCCATAACCTTTGAGGTTAAGAACTCTAAAATTTGATCTTGATGTTAGTAAAGATCAGCCACATAACGTTGCTTCGTGTTGTTTCGTGTTCATCGGTATTATAACTTAACTGATCTTTGAAAATAAGTCAATATCATCCATTATGGAACTTGACCTGGTGTTCAAGGTCACAACAACTACATTCGTCCATTAATATCGCATGTTCAATTGCGAAGTTAAGAAACGACATATCGACGCATCACATCGTATTGCGTTGCTTAGGGCTGTTATATCCGTCCTTTTGTCCGCATTGAAGCTAGTTCTTTGAAACTTGCGCAGGTTCATATATGTCATTATACAAAACGTTTTGCCTTGTCCCAATCATCTGATCCAGCGACAATTGTCGAACCCAAGCTTTGATCTTCTTCGCCGTGAAATTCCTCCAACTACGAATGTTAAATATCATGTCGCTATATGTCAGACTCGCTTTGGAGAAAAATGAACATCAGCCTACTCTGTCAGTCCATATTGGTTCTCCCTACTGGAATCAACAGCTATTCTTTATATGAACATTGTGGGTGGTCTTACGTAGTATTGAGATTTTAAATCTCAAATCGCATTGACATGGCACTGTGTCTCGATGACGTGATTCTACATTCCATGAATGTTATGAATCGTGCTGTCATCGTCGTCTTGTGACAAGCCACGGGGCATAAAGGACAATTGGGCAAATAGATTTTCCGTCGTATACCTTAACCCTATCTGGTCTGGGCTTTTTGAGACCTGTCCAGGCCTGGGGGGGACCGAAATAGCCCCCACCCCCCTAATTATTTGTCTCATCCACTTAGATAGGGGGCTAAAACTTACCACGCTATACTCTTGGGTCAAGCTCTACTAGAAAATGTAAAAAAATCCAAGATGGCCTCTTTAATGACGTCACACTGACGCCATTTTCAAAAACGCCATTTTTTGGTCGATTTTTCGGTCGGATTTTCCGAATTTTTTATTTATGCAATTTCTTCACAAAAATTGCATGATAAATTAGTAAATATTAATGTGATGTGAAATAAAATAGTTTTCGCCCACTTTTCAACGCAGAAAAGCAGAAATTTTGAAGAAATATGACAAAAACATCACTTTTCTGGTACCCCAGGTAGCCGCCTGGGTCTTGAATTTACCCATTATCCTTTGCTCAAGGGGTTATGCAAATAGGCTCAAAATGACCACAATATGATAAGCTATAAAGTCAAGGAGTTTCAGCTGTTCATTTTGTGTCGTTGCGGAGATAGCGCAGAAAGTTTGGTAGGGGGCTATAATGCCCCCCCCCCCAGTCCAGGTAGGGTTAACATTCAAAGCAACAAAAAATGCCGCTCTTGGTTCGTTACTTCTGTTCAGTGTTGTAGATCACTGTTTTTATATGCAATATGCAGATGAAACGATATGAGTGCTGACTATTCATTAAATTTTCCAAACTTTCTACATGGAATGCGTGGCGCACAATATCATATTTTGAAAAAGCAATTACTTTATGAAAATAGTACTTGCTTAATCACAGCTGTCACAAGAATGTTCTCGTATCTAATGAAAACTGTGACAAGGATTCTGAGAATATAAATAATCAATGATACAGGATTTTTCACATTTACAGAGACTATATCAATTTAGTTGCTCTAAAGTGAACTGCTATACGTGTGAAATCGGCGCTGGGCTGAAATACGTAAATTTTGTTAGTTACGTCCTTGATATCGAAGTTCGGCGAAAGCAGAGTTCCTCTAGATCATTTGTTCAGATAACAATAGGCCGTGTACCTGTCCGTAAGCCGCGTTGGTGGTCACACGTCTAACATCTGCTTTTTTTGAGGGGGGGGGTGGAGGGATCTTGGCTTTCATGACTTTAACATGGGGGGGGGGGTGGATACGGAAAAATCGTCATAAATATGGAACCGATGTTCATCCATTGTTTGGAGTCCCGTGGAATGAATTTTATGACGGAAAATTCGTTTTGAGTCATAAGGCTCTGGGTTGTAGTTTTCCCATTAAATTTGCTTTATGGTTGACTGGCTTCACCACACACGTTTGTTGATTCGCTTGGGGTTCGCGTCTTAGAAAATTCATTTTTAATCATTTTGGATTCACGTTTGGTGAATTCACGGCTATGAGTACCGGTAATGTCTGTTTTAATGACGAATGAATAAATGAATACATTTGCTGCTATCGATGCTGTATGAGATGAAGTGGATGCTGACGTGTACATGAGATGTATACTGTGCTACTCTTTCTATCATTTGTCTAAAACATATCAGTATATGGAATAGCATGTTATAGAGGAAACAATCCACATCTGGTTTCCTGCCAAAATATTGCATGACATAGAGTAAAAGCGAGCATTTTTCAAGACATCTATTGAGGCCATTTAAAATATTTCATTTTATTTCGCCTCTAGAAGCGATCCCTATTTGATGCGTATTCATCTGTCCATCTTTTGGCTATTCAGCCCTTCACTTTTCGTTTCTGTGAAAAGTCAATGGGAATGTTTAGACAGCTATCCCAGAAGCCGGTTAATCTTGATAGCTAGAATGAAACTTTATGTGACAATGAAACTAAACTTAACTTGGATACTAAAAGATCGCATCTATTTTTCGGACCATAGTGAATGGCAGTGGGAAGGATTATCTGTATAATCCAAGGTTTTGGTTGAAACTGCAAGAAGTGGTTGTATTGTAAAATGTTTGGATCAATCTAAAAAAATGCAATTTCTAGACATTGAATAGAAACTGAATAGAGATCTGAAATGTGATGTATATACGTTTGAAGCTCGGCTGTTGTTTCAGCGAACTGACTGTGATTTTTTTTTCATCTTATTTCATATTTATGAGAATAACTCTAAAATGTTATATTCCGAATTCTGGTTTCCCAGTGAAAACAAACGCCCACAAGAGCTACGTTGTGTTAGGGAGTCTTCCTTGGCCCCCCCCCCCCACCCAGTATTTCAAAAACAGTTGCTAACTGAGCACAAAATGTATTATTCAAAGATGCATTTGTCGCTTTCAATTCAGAACATCAAATGATCTAGTACAAAGACATGGGAATTATTTTTTATGGGAGCATTTTACAAAAACAACTATATTTTTGCATGTATATGATTTGAGAATTCTTCATAATACACACACAAAAGCGTAACTATGGTAACTTTACAGCAAATTGTATCGTGTTTAATTTTGCACAGAAGAAAGCTGTGTTGTGGTTCGTACAGATAAAATACCCAAGTTTGACATTGTTAACGGTCAGATTAAAAAGTGACGTAGAACAGCGTCGTATGACGTTTGAAATTGGACTGTCTGTCTGTTTCATATAGATATTATCATGAATTTGTTAATATATCTAATGTATGAGACCTTGACAAAAATGTATCTAATGTTTTCAAAGTCACCATATCTGCCGTGATATCACATCGAAGTATTATTTTGGTTGAAGCTCAGTCATATGTTACCGTAACTACACCTATTAGATTCAGCGTAATTTTTGCAATAACAGACCAGAGTTATCCGTTACTGCAGGCACTGGTAATCTGTACTCGTTCATGCAACATGTCTATGTTTGTTACCTTTGTATTACACATGTGATTTCTAGAGTGAATCGCGGTTGCACATATTCCATTTGCAAGTGACTATTTCTTGACCTAGCTCGTCATTTAATAATATTTTGCTTATCATTTTGCGCCCGTTCTCTGACAAAAACAACATTCGTTTAGCTTGCGCCTTGAACCCAGGAGATCGGTTGTTGATGAAAAACCTTATCGGCTAAAATAATCCTGGCGATATGTGGGAGAGCAACTGAAAGAAGATTCCGTCTAAGAAATACAAACTCCTATTTCTGTGACTTCCTGACCCGCAGGCTTCACAGAAGTGTTTCTCCTCAGAGCATAAGCAGAAGTCACAATGGAGCTGGCTGCATCATCCGTGTCGTCTGAATCTGAATGAGATATGAAAATAGCTTTGATTCTTCAAAAATCATCGGTTCTTCCAATCGTACCTAACAGCGTTCACGAAAGGACGTTCATGATGGCTGATCAAGTTCCATCGACGGGTGATACATGACCGGGACAAAATTCTAACGTATAGAACACGATCCAGTATACCAATTTGCTTTTTTTTAAATAACCCGATAACAATGCTCTTAATTTAATATATTGGTTGAATAATCAATATTAGATTGAAGTCCCAAACAGTCATGTACATCTTTCACTACTTTGTATACCTTAATATCACCAGCAAGCAGCTTCACTAGACTGCTGACCACCTCTGGGACATCATTAATGCAGATAAGGAACAGTACAGGCCCTAATTCAGTTTCTTGAGGGACACCACTATAGTAACGTCAGACCAGTCCGAAAATGAGTCACCAACGTTCACCCTCTGTTTACCGTTTACCATTGTTCAATGAGTTATCAATCCAGCTAAGTACATCACCGCGAATTCCATAGGTTTGAAGCTTGTTATGGAGTCTTCGGTGAGGGACTGAATCAAGCGCTTCACGAAAGTCCAAAAACACTACGTCTACATCCCCACCCTTGTCTAATATTTCTGTCCACTCATCCATCACTTCCAATAGCTGCGTGACACACGATTGCCCCGACCTGAATTCATGCTGTGTTACAAAGAATAAAATGACTATTACTCATATGCTCCACGATTTATCCCTAACTATGGATTCCAAAATCTTGCATATTACTGATGTCAGGCTTTCACGGCGGTAATTTCCGGCTTTTTTCTTATTTCCCGTTTTGAAGGTATGAGTTACGTTCCCCATTTCCACTCACTTGGCACCAGTCCTTGATGTATATTTGTCCCTGCTCTCCTTCAGAATTATTGGATGAAACCATCTGGTCCAGCTGACTTAGATATCTTCAATTCAGACAGTTTTCAGATCGCCATGGTGCTCATATGAACAGTCACAATCAAAGCGTGACTGAGACACATCATTCTCTAGATGACGGCTTTACAGCGAATATCATACGGATTAAGAATACTGATAAGAATACTGATCATCGATACGGATTTGATATTTTTGGAACATCATGATGTCTTACAGGCATCATTGAAAACTGCTGACCGCTTCTCTCTTGCAGGAAACTACCATATGTTTTTGAATTTGATGCTAAATCTGTTATATGGAATATGGAATAGGACTTCGGATTATGGACGCGGATATTCTTTAATGGACGATGGCTGAATTATGAATGACGGACCAGACGCCTGTAATCTTCATTAATTCTACTTTTTGTTCTATAGCGTTAAATATAAACGATAAATTTATCGTTGAACATAAAGAAAACTAAATACATGTTAGTCAAACCATATACCTTCAACTAACATGCTTTCATTATCTGTTTCAGGCAAAGAAATTGAACTTGTCCATCAATTTAAATTTTAGGCCTCACTATTAATGATCAGCTGAACTGGAAAACTCATATAAATTACATAGGCAATAAGGTATCTAAAAATATTGGCATCATAAATCATATCAAAAGTTCCTTGAATAAAAAGACATTATTGATATTATATTACTCTATGATATTTCCGTACTTGAACTATTGTAACGTTTTGTGGGGAAATACATATGTTACTCATTTAAACCAATTAATTATACAGCAGAAGCGCGCGATCAGGGCAATAACATTTTCGACTAAACTAGCTCATACACTACCCCTGTTCAGAGAAATGAACATCCTACCCCTATTCAAGTTGAACAAATATTCTTCCCTTCTCCTTGTGCATAAATTTTTCTACAAGAAAGATTTTTTACCATTAAATTTCCAGGACTATTTCACCAAGCAATCTGATATACACCGCCATCATACCAGGGGACAATTAACCAACTTGTATAGACCATTTTATCAGTCCAACTTATCATTTTATATCGTCAAAATTACTGGACCACGAGAGTGGAACAATTTGCCGCCTTCACTCAAATGCATTGAATCTGCTTCTCTTTTCCGATCGAAAATTACAACATATCTTCTTCAAGACTGACCTATTTTCACAGTGCAATTATTTCAGATATCATCACCATGTCAATCTATAGTTTTTTTTCTTTCCAATGCCATGTATTATTTGTTACCTATGTATAGAATTTTGGGATAGAACAAGCCCTCTAGGGTTTTATTTCCGCCAATTAGTTGTATTGTATCATACAGCATCTACTAGTTTCCCTTTAATTATCGATATTCATTGGAATGTATAATATATATATATACATATATATATATATTACTTTATTTGGTGAATAAACATCAATCAATCAATCAATCAGCGCGAGATAGAAAAAATAAGATAACACTTCATACCGCAAAGAACAAGGAAACTACAATATAATACCCTATGCGTATATATATCCGCCTTCGCTGCATATATGCAAAGGCCATCACTCACTGAATGTATAACTATGGGTATTATAACCTATAAGCTATCGCGGAATGTTCTGGAATATAATACGCCTCCACCAATCAGAATAGTCACCTCAAGGGCATGATAGCGATTGGCTAATTTTCCCACGACCAATGCATAGACGAGGATGCACCTCGCAATAAACATGGCATTATCATTGACTAATGGATGTGACGTCAGCCACAGACACGCCAACTTTGTCCCCGCATTCCTCCCTATACCAATATCATGTCATACTTATAACATTGCGCTTGGACCCCAAGTCATCTCCCTCCGTTATGGATGTATTGCTATGAATATCGCTGCATATATCAACCTGATCCTCATTTCATCCTCTGTCTACGCCTATAACAATACACCCCTCATTTCCCTATACCTTTCCCGCCAATTTCGCTATACTTTATAATATTATCCACGTCACCGGACGGGCCGTCAACCCTTCCCATTTCCTTCCCCATCACCCCCCCCCCCCTCCTCCCCCACCCCCACCACACAAATAAAACCGACCCTATTTGCCCTTTCTATACTGGTAAAGTTGATCTTGGTTCTAGACTGGCTTCGTAATTTGCCAATAAACTAACATCACACAATAGATAAATACTCGATCTAATGTATACAGTTTTTTTTGTACTAACAGAGTATCAGCCAAAGAAGAATTGTGAGCCCTAACACGTAATAAAATTGCCCAATTGTATTGTAATTCATGAAGTGCGAGATATATTTGCGATTTCAACGATTTGCCGCACCGTTTTACTAAATACAAGATGCAAAACATCAGCAATCTGTGACATGCTTACAAAACACCAAAATATGTGAATTAGCAAATTAACCACGATCGTCGTTGGATTCCATGACAAGTAAGCATTTTGAATCGTCAAGACATTTATTTCGGCTTCCATCATAGGTGTTCAAAACCTCTCGCACAAGGCTAACTGCACTTCTATATATGCAGAAGAAGTCCCGGTGTACTTTTCCTTTTCGGGATAACGTCTGTGGTATCACGTGAATCGTACCAAATTTAGCAAAAAGAAATCCACGGGAAATCTCGTCGGTCAACTCCTAGACAGAAATTGCGCGAGAGCAAGTGTAAAATTCCTCTGATCTTTTCCACGGACTGAATCCCTCGTTCAAATATCCCTCACAATATGATTGTTGTTGTTTTTGTTCATCTCTCTTTCTCTCGTCTGACTGCCGTAAGGCTTTATTTTAGATTTTAGATTTTAGATTACAGACTAAGAAAAGTTGGATGTGTGTCTGACAATCCAATGACTTGGATGTACCAATAGCTGAAAGAAATATCTGTGTACAGGTATAAATTTCATGCTGCAACATTGAATCACGTCTTTATTCAAATTTATAAAAGGTATAAATTTAACAGAATATGCACGCTATACCGTTAGAAAAATTTAGCCTAAAACATATTTTGTCAACTTTTGAAATCATGTCGTATGTCATTAGCACACTCCACGTTGAAGAATAGGAAGAAAAGTTAGTCTAGCGGCGTTGACAAAGGACCTGCACGCTCTACTGCGCCAGTAGTATTCAACGCGTAAATCTCCGAGGATTTCTGGAGGACGGAATGTGGCTAAGGAAACGTGGGTTGTAACTGGGTTGTATGAGTGACACCAAGAGCTTCGATATGACCCTCCGCCCTTATGGGGTAGTGTAACCGAGTCCCCACTGCGCACGTGAAATTGAGGTTTTTCCTTTAATTCTCAATTTCGCACGCGTTGTCTGCACGTCAGACTCCAGCAGCGGCAAGTCGAGACCTTCTGGTTTCCGTGTTCGAGCAACTCGTCAAGCGTAGAACCATGCCCACCCCTCCTTGTCAACGTACATCGTTTATAGGTAGGCATACACCCACTGCGCAGCGTTTCCGAGCGCTTCAAGACAACCTGCGCTCCCAATTTCGACTCTGTTCGGCCTATTGAGCGGACGAAAACGGCCCCGAACAATGCCCTTTCAATACTACTCATCGAGTGCGCATGCAGGTGTCCTTCTATAACAGGACCCTGAGACTCTTCCAGTCATAGGCTACAGAGTAAGCCTTATATTCTCCACACCCACTCTATTACTACACAAGGAAATGGTGAATCATGGGTGTAAAGTTAGCCTTGCCGGCTTTTTGGCGCAATGAAGTTCGTTTTCCGGATATTTTTTTTCAGGGAATCCTGTTCATCCATCCACCAGAAACGTGACCGTAAGTGATATAGAACCTGAATTGAACTCTGATCTAGGATTCATTCCGATAAGCGTATTGTGCAAAATAGTTTCAAAGCTTTTCTGATCTTTCATCCTTAAGCATGATTCATAACTCAAATGTTCCGGGTAAGGAATTATGAGCTTTCCTATTTGCGCCGATAGACAATTGAGAGTTTGTCCCCGTATATCAATGCACAGTTATTACATACAGAAACATTGAGCGATTTTTATTAGATATCGTTAATCCTTGGGTTTAACGAAATAGAAGAGAAGATAAAAAGCATAAACTTCCAAAGATGCATACTGCGTATTCTGTTATATATGTTTTATGAATATTTGTCGTTGCGCCCATTAACAGCGTATACCTATGCTACTAAGCTCCTGTAGTGATCATTTTCTCTGACGCGAAGCCTAATTCAATTGATGTTACATCACACTATAGTGTAACTGCCAGTATATGAAAGAATAACAAAGGGTGGCACCTTTAAGACTAACTAAGTTTAATGGTCACGAGCCTTCACAGATAGTGGATATCTGCTTCGTCAGTATATGGTACTTCTTATGAAAACTACTTAACTAATTCGGACTGCCACAAAACTTGAAAGCTATATCGATATAGTCACCTCCGTGTAAATAAAAAAAATGTTAAAAGAGGTTTGGCTGTCTGTAAGATTCTACAAGCTGATACCTAAAAATGTTATAAGAAAAGAAAGTCCAAAATTCCAACTGAACACAGAATGGGACACCGTATTTTTTTTCTCCCTCTCTCCCTTCGGTTAGTCCGTGCACGCAATATTCAATATAGGACATCTTCTTGGCGGACGTTACTGTTTGTCTAGGTTAAGGAAGATCAGTTTCTTTTTATTAGGCTATTTGGAAAGACGTCCCTTTAATCACTTGCAGTCTGCCTGGTCGGTTTCAGTAATTTACCATAATATTTTATTGTATCTCTGTGCTGTATTTCACATGTAATGCACCCGAAATTCTCGTTTCGGAATATTTCAGGAATACCACTCTCTAGACAGTCTGTTGTAGGAGTTACTGTATTATATTGTCCCATTTGGTCATGGCTGATATAAAAATATACATGTAGATATCAGGGCATGGTTGATTATTGGGGACTTCGCCCATTCGGATTTATTTTGTTTGGTCACCATACAGCTTGCACAACTTGTTTCATCATGCCGATAAGGGACCTTCTTCATCTTAGCTTATCCGATAGACAAATAATATATTCCCGTTTATTTTTTACATATGAGATCGTATCTTGGGAAGTCGGTTGTATCTGGGATTAATTTCTGTAAAAATCGCCGATTGTATGATGGACCGACTTGTCAGAATTCTCAATCATATAATGTTTACCGGTCTAATTTAGTTGCCAATCAAACAAAATGCCAAAGCAATAGTACGAATGTGCTGCATGTGTCATAACCATGCATACAATGTGCAGCTAGAATCAGTTCACTAAATTAGCTTGTTGAGGAAGTACAAACAAGAAAAAATACTCGCGTTTGGAGTGAGGAAACGGCATACTGCGGGATGTTTCTTTCAGAAATTATCGAACGGGACCTATCGTGGCCACGTGGTTCAGTGCACAGAATCAGTGATACTACATATCCAGTTCATGTTTCATATGGGTCCCAAATAGAGAAATATGTGTTTTCAGTCAGGAAATTCTTTGCCAGACTAAACGAAAATATCAATATTCGGCGTTTTAAGAAGTCGAGAGACATTCTCTGTAAATGTCGGTAAGACGTGTTTTTAGCACAATTTGAGTCTGCTGAATTCAAAAATGCCGAATACCAATACCAGGCTGCCTTTGTTTTATTCTTTTAGACGCTTCAGAGTTTAAAAAAAATAATGTGGTTTCAAAATGACTTAACTAGGCCTATATACTACACTGTAATAATTGGCGACATATTAAACGTGTCAGAATGAAACATGACATGTGAGTACGTATTTGTTTCATATTGAAACGGCTTCATGTTTCAAATTGAAACACGTGTAATCTTCACATGAGTTAATGATGTCTCAATATAATACATGTCTTCGTTAAGCATGTCTTCGTTAGAAATATGTGACGTCCTGCATATTGAAACATGTCTCAATCTGAAGCATGTTAGAGCCGACTACATGTTTCAAAATGAAACGTCTAAGCCCAAACATGACTTTGTCCCAACTTTTGAGACGAAACGGATCAGGTGAAACGGATCTGAACATGTCTCAAACTTGGAGGTGTTTCAAAACAGTCTACCTCCCATTACGTGTTTCATGAGACCGCCGAACTAGCCTGTGAAAGGTACCGGTACTGAAAAGAAAGAAAGATTTATCAAAAATCAATTTGCATCAATTTGTATTCTCTTACCTTCGATGGAAGTCAAACTCCGGTAGATGTATGAACCAACAATAACCAAAGACAGAAACATATCAAACAGACTGCTCCTCAGGTTAACTCAAACCTAATAACTATTTCAATCAGGTACATCTTAATCCCTGATGAAAACCCATTTACCATAGAGGTAACATTGTTTATGTAACAATAATGTGCTCAAGTTCTGATTAACTATATCACAGATTCACACTTAACCAAAATTATAATTTACTCCGATCAAGTTCATATTGGTCCGTTCACACGACCCTGTCTAATCCGGGATAAAATATTATCCCATATTGTATCCCAGGTCTAATCCAGCACACAGGAAACATTTTTTAACAGCTGTACTATATTACATAGGCCAACACATAATTGCTGATTGATACTTCCTTTGTTTTTTACCTGACTTGCTACTCGCGATTAACTATTTCTGTTCCGGCGCGTTTGAAATTCCTTTCCATTGTGGGGAATGGAATAGGGATCGCAGATGATTATTAGAATCACGGATGGCTGGATTCTTCACGAGTTGTTGCAATAGTGGTCACATTGAGGGATGAAGTAGGATCATTGTTGACACCAAACACTATTCAATATTCTCATACGGATGAACAGTAATGTTCCCTCTGTCTCCTTCTGGTTGATGTGCCACTAAGGTCGAATCCCATCCAAGGCTGTAATGACATGTAGAGCAACCGTATTGACTGTGTTCAAAAAATCTCCTGATGCGCAACTCATTCAAAATACTGGATGTAGCTTTGATCACACAGAGATCACATTTGCTGTTTCTTTCAGTGCTGCTCTCATTAATCAGTGTTACTTTTGTTTGGCAACATTGTTATGTATTTTGTTGGTGTGTGATAATAATCTTATATGTTTAGCTCGATTACTCTTACAACTTCCAGGAATGAGCAGGGGGAAGGGGAATTATGATCCCACCCCTACCAAACCTTCTACCCTATATCCAAAACAAGAAAACAATTAGGAGTTGTCACTGGTGACTTTATAGTGTACTATGTTGGGGCAATTTTGACTGACCCTACTTGCATACCCCTCTGTGGGTAAATTCAAAATACCATGGTACCAGTAGAGTGAACTTTTCTTCAAAACTTTGGCTGATAAATGTGTGCAAAACAATTTTATTTCAAATTAGATAATTATTCCGTTATTTACTACGACTTTTCTTCGGAGAACGCAGCACAAATAAAAGTAACTTCGGAAAATCTGACCGAAAAATCGACCAAAAATGCAGATCTAGAACATGACGTAACTGTGAAGTCTTCAAAGCGGCCATCTTGCAACTGCGCTGGAAGCCAGTGGTAGTCGTATCTTTGCAGATTGCTCAAGCTCATTTACGCTGTCGCAATGTATTTTCTAGATACGGTTATATCTGTGTGAAGATGACCTGGTATCTAATTCCATGCATCAGACAGCACTGCCCGTTTTGTACCCCGCGTTTCTTGACACATGTCGTCTTTGCCACTCGGTTGTACGTGTTTCAGCGATAATGTTTCATGCAGCTTTTCGGACCGTTATAGTGAGACGGCAAAGCGGGTGAAACATGTCACAACCCTCAAATATCTGCATTGTTACGTCTTTGAGACATGTTTTTTTATGGAATAATTGGTTGAAACATGTAGCATTATAAAACATCTAACATGTTACCAGCCTCAAAATGAAATGCTAAACATGTTTCCTCTTTTTACAGTGTAGTGTGAATATTTCTATTACCCTCATTGGCTAGTGAGGTAAAATATTTCTCACTATATCCTTGGATCAATATCTACCAAAAAAAATGTAAGACAGTTCAAGATAGCCGCAAAAGTGACGTCACAGTAACGTAATTTTCTGGAAAAATTTATAAAAGAACAACTCACGATCCAAGATAACCGCGAAAATGACGTCACAGTGACGTGATTAACAAAAGAACAACTCACGATTGTCGGTTAGATTTTTCAAATTTCATGTTAATGCGACGAGATAAAATGAGAGCCGTTATACTGTACCTTTCAAATTTAGGTTTTTGGGAATATTCATAAAATTACAGGAATAAGACATTATGGCTAAATAAAAAATTGTGGCTGATATACGTTTGTTTACGACTTTCATGCTATTTTTGTATTTGCATTCTGCCGGCGGGATGGAATGCATTGTCACGTTGTCAGATTATGTAACCTCCTATTAACTGTCGGTGTAACACATCCTGACTTCCTGAAATGCGATGCGCATGCGTATTCAGTCCTTGTCGATTATGGTCGACACAGGTGCATGAATCTACAAATATCAAAAATGCTTCCAGTATACCTTTGTGAAACAATGAATAAGTTATTCATCTCCAATCTCTGTAGGAGCATAATATTATATGGTCAGCCGGTTAGTGTCTTTGGTGATGTGGGATCTGGTCTCATCAGATGTTAATGTCGTTTACCCATTTTACGCGGAATTTTTTAACCCTACATGTCTGGGGGAACACTTTACCTTCTCCCTCCCACCGTTGGTATTTTGCTCCAATCTTCGAAACAACAAAATCGTGGTCGCTGACACTCCGTGATTTAGTTCACCCTATAGAGGTCATTTTGAACCTATTTGCATAATCCCAGTCTGAAATGAAATTTGAAAAATCTTACCAAGAATCGTGAATGGTTCTTTTATTATTATTTTTTCAGAAAATGACGTCACTGTGACGCCATTTTCGCGGTCATCTTGGTTGTGTACATTTTATGGCAAAGACTGATTCAAGGATGTAGTGTGAAAAGTTTCACCTCCCTAGCCAATGAGGGTAATATAAACATTTACACTATTATATAGCCATAGTTAAGTCATCTTGGAAGCCATATTGGATTTTTCAAATTTGAAGCGTCTAAAATACAAAAGTCAGCCTGGTATTCGGCATTTTTTAATTTAACAGGCTCAAATTGTGCTAAAAATATATATATATATAGATTAAATGATCACAGTATATATATATATATATATATATATATATATATATATATATATATATATATATAATGTCTCTCGACTCCTTAAAACGCCGAATATTGATATTTCCGTCCAGTCTCAAGTCACTCGTCTATGATAAGGTGCTAGTTAATAAGCAGTTACATATGCGGTGTAAATCTGGAAAACCCTCTTTAAGAGATAATGTGTTTATCTTCATCAAACGCAGATCCGAGGTATAACATGATATACGATGTACGTCAGTCCGTCAATGTGTGCGATGCCGAGGATCGGTATTGCCTCTCATCACCAATAGATATGCTGTCCAATATTCATCAACGTAACAAGGGGCCTATATACATTACATATAAATAGTTTATACTCTACACAATCAATACTGTTTACCATACCTTTAGCGTAGAAGGCAATGCTTGCGAAAAGCGTTCAAATGTATGGGAAATGTATGGTAAATGGCATCTTGATAACCAAGTCGACACTCCGAAGAACCACCTAAAGCATTCAAAACCCCGTGTAAATTTCATCTACAAACCAGAGATAAGCCAATCAGAATCTTGCCCAACGACTTGGTGTAAGGTGACGTTCTTCCTAATACTTCCGTAAGTGTGTCCATATATACATAAGACATCCAATCAATAGCCCACTCATACGGTCCATTTCGAAATTCAAACTGATTTGAGGTCAATGATGTTTCGTGTCCATTTATAAATTCTTTTGAACAAAGCCAGTGGGTCGATAAGTCAAAGCTAATTCGAAATAGGACCGTTGAAGTCGATTTAAGTATAACGATGGTCAAATGGTTGCTACAATCATTTACCGTATCATACATTTCTCACACATTCAGTGGCTTTCCCAAACATTTCTACTACAGAATATATATGGTAAATATAACTTTTCGTCAGTTTTTGTTCAGAACAAGATGCAATTCTCAAAGCCGTGCGAATATTTTCTCGATAAGCTGGCGAATTAATTTTAATGTTCGGTTATGCTGTTTAAAAAAGAAGCCAGGGCGTTTAAAAGCTTCTATTTGATGTAAGAAGTTTGAATTTTAAGTACAATTACCGGTATGCTAAAAAAAAACTAGTTGAGCTTCGGTGGCTTGGTCAATTTCATTAACCTTAGAATACCAAAACTTAGAATATAAACTTCTAATCCGTCCTTTAATATTCAACCGTCGTTCAGGAAAGAATTTCGGCGTCCATAATCCAAAGACCTATGGCAATTTCCATAAAACAGCATTAGCACCAAATTTAAAAAAACTCACAGCAACAATTATAGTACACATAAACATAGGTTAGTTCCATGCAAGGGAGAAGTGGTCAATAGTATCCAATGATGCCGACAAGAAATCATGATGTTCCAAAAATATCAAATCCGTATTCTTAGTCCATATGGTCTTCGTTATAATGTCGTTACCCAGGGATTGATGTATCTCAGTCACGCTTTGATAGTGATTGTTCATATGAACACCATGAGGATCTTGAAGTACATGGGTTCATACGGCCCCAGTTCCGGGTTAAGCTGAGTTAGACACAACCTACGAAACGTAGGCGTTATGCGTCTGGCACGCTACGCCCGTACTTTGCTATCAGCATGTGATATGTATTGCCAAATTTGAGAAACTTGGGTGGAGGGGCTTAGCTGTATAGCCGTGCTTTATAAGTTTCTGCTATAATGTTTTATGACATTGATTAAAATCGTCACATTTTAAACAGGGTCTAACAAATGTCCCACTGGCATGTTACCGGATTCCTTGCGTATATGAGGTAACTTCACTGTTCTCTCATGCTCCGAAACGGAGAAAATCAAATAGCTGATACTTTGCAGCGGATCATATTGGAATCATTTTGGGCCTATTTGCATGAGCCGCATGAGCACACGGATCATGAGAATATCCAAATTGGTGGCCATTCCGGGGTACCGGATATGTGATACCTTCGTAATATTTCCTCAAGATAATTGCTTTTCCGAGTTTAAAAGTGGGATCAACTTATTTTATTTCACGTCGGATTCACTATTTTATCATGTAATTATTTTTTAGAAGAAAACAGCAAAAATGTCCTATTCTGTCCATTTTCCTTTTTCCATTGTCTTTTTATCGATTCCTTTCCTCCTGCTTTGGTCGAATAATTGGATAAGATCCTCGCATTTTGGCCAGTACACCTCTTTTCCCCTGGCAATACTCAACAGCGCTTTTCCATGCCTTTCTCTCCTATATATTAACAACAATTGAATATCACAATTCACCCAAATCTTCACACAAGACACCCTCTCGGCCTCCCGTAAATCCATTCGGGGTATCCATATGGTATCATATCTTCTTCTTGCGCCCTTTTCAGTAAGGTGGTGTTCATTAATAGCAGGAGTATCTTAGCCAAAATGTCTTTCTTGACGACCGGCTATAAGCAACTGGTCTTCCGGATTTCATTGATGTACAAAAAATGTTTAACATAACCAAAATGATTTTTTCAAGACACAATCAGAATGTTCAAGTTGTGTCGCAGCGATAGGCCTCGTTGCGTACTTCTATTGTCACGTACGATGAATCAGCAGCCCAATGTGGCATTCTGACATATGTGATACGGTACCGATAATTTTCCGAGTTGTAATATACTCCCACCGCTGTGCAATCGGATAGTGGTGTTTCAGGAGCCCCATGGAATTAGTAGTACGAGGTTGACAAAGCTATGCAATTGATATATGTAAGCTATGTCGGTGTACGCAGCCAGAAAAATGGTGTTGTTAAACACAAAACAAAAGTGTTGAGCTAAACACCGATAAATGGTGTTAAATTTGCACCGACACCATATATATCCAACACCCTTTATTGGGGTTGACCAACACCATTATTTGGTATTAGATAGATAGATAGGTAGATAGATAGATATAATTTATCTATCCAGGATAAAAATACTTCCTCAACCTACATACGGCTGATTTTCAGGATGGCCTTGCATCGCACACCTCACAGACATATTAAAAATGAAACAATAAAACATATATACAGAATAAGAATATATAATGACATATACACCCGTATATTTCTTGTTAAGATATATATTGATTTAAAAACACAGTGCACCGTGTTGTCCAACATTGAACATTTTATCCACAACTGTACGCATTTACCCGGAGTTCAATTTCACATATAATTTATGTTTAAAACTAGATAAAGATTTACATAGTTTCATTTCATTAGATAAGCTGTTGTACAGGGATGCTCCACGATACAGACACGTTTTCTTTTTACTTTCAGAAACACAGGAAGTTAAATGTATATTGTTTCGCTGGCTTGTCTCATACGAATGAATATCAGAATTTAGATTAAAATAATTACACTTAAAAAGCATTTTCTGTAGGTGCCGTTCCTGTCTCGTCTGTACGTTCGCCCAAGACAACTCGGGCATCATGTCAGCAGCATATTGAACTGGTCTCAACACCATTTGTTAGTGTTCATATTGGCCAACACCATTTCTCAACACCACTTTATGATGTTGACCAGCCCGCAACATCACAAAAAGGATGTTGGGCCAACACCATTTCCCTGATGGTGTGCATTGTTGGCGTAATCCGTAAATAGCTGCTACGTCCAGAATCGAATATCCTATTTAATAAAACAAATACTTGAATCAAATTTCATGCTGGCATATATTATAATGTATATGAACATGGAATAATGTCCTGAAGTGATCAACTGATGTCAATGCGACCGACAAGCCATGAGGATGTTCCTATCGTAAAATCTGTATCAGGGATCAATATTGTTTTAAACCATATGGTTTTCTAACTCGTTATCGTGATTATAATGTATCTCCGTAAACGCTTTGATTATGTGTTTTCTTATGAACACCACGAAGCTCATAGATACAAGATATACATACGGCCCACATCCTCCCGTTTAGCCGAATTAGACACAAGTTAGAAATGCTAGAACCAAATATCTTACACGCTACGATGGTATGTGGCTTTTCTATCACCAAATTTGAGAAACTTTGGGAGCAAGCGACTAGTGGCGCCTTTTCGAAGACAATATCTGTTCTGTTTAATAATATTGAGTTGTCTCTTCATGGAACCTAAATGTTGGTGTTTTGGTAAATTTTAGTATGTTCTCCAAAAGAAGTCACTATTGTTTTAACGCCTAATTATACATTGATATTCCTACGAAGTAGGCTACAGATCGCAAATTGTCCGGTAATGAGTGAATGAGTCAGTCCATCCGAATCCTTTCGTCGGCAAAATAAGGAGAACAGTTGACATTAGAACCTTGATTTTTCGCATGATCGTGCATTAGGGCATTGTTACTAGCAAGTTCTGAGCTGACCGAATTCTGATGAAAATTTGATTGATAATTATTTTTTTTATTATTTATTGATGGCTCAGGGAGTACACTGTCATGCCCATCGGGAACCCTTGGCTGTATGTTTCACTATATATATAGCACAGTGGTGGGATATGCCATCCGTAATTGTTCTTATGAAATAGGAATGCTAATTTTCCATCATTTGAATAGTGCATTTAACTACACCGCTATTACCAACTTGCCAGCCACAATACACACAATTCAGTATATTGTTATAGATATATGCAAACTGTGGCCTTTAACGTGTATCCTATTTCACATCCAAACATTTCACCACTGACCACATCAGGCTTCAAATTCAGGTCAAATTACCCACTGATGGTGAAATATCCTACATCAACCAATTAAGTCAGCCTGGTGCAATAACCCAGCAGAGGAAAGAAAGAGAGATGTGGTATCATCCTTCAGATTAGTCTGTGATCAACCGCCATAGATTATAATGTGAAACAAGAAAACCGGAATAGTACATTCATCAGATTGCCGATACCCAAAATGTGTTGTCTCATATATCTAGATAACAACGTGATGTAGAGACGCTATTTATTCGTCTTTGTACCGGTTATGCTCAGGAGAATGACATAGAATCATTATTATCTTGTGAAGAGAAGGTGTTTGTCTTGAGTTGAATTACCGTAAACTATATAAATGCTACCTTTCTACTATAGTATTATATATAAAAAATTGTTGTATTGTTGGGAAAATAATGTGATTCAAAAAGTTGTTTTGATTCTGGACAAGGGCACTGTAAACCATTAAAGAGATGTAAATGTATTTTCACACGTAAAGCTTGAAATCTACTGAATCTTTATTATTCAATCTGTTTCCTTTAGTTAAAAAAATGCAAAATTAAATCGGCGATCGTTATTTATTTTCGGAATGAAGGCGCATTAGGAGACTGTTACCAACAAGTTCTGAGCTGACCTACTTTCGACGAAAATTTCTGGTGATTTTTGATGAAAATCACTGGCGATTCTGACTTGGGCGGTGCCCATCTTAATATAGGCAGGATTTTAACTGGGGGTGGAGATTTCCAAGAGTTCAGTTCGCGTTCGAGTCCTAATGCCTACTCTACTTCGTAGGTCCTGTGACGCTAGTCACACTGCTCATGTATTTAATCTTTACGCCAAAAAGTTTCTCAGACTGCCTTAAATAAATTACCAGCAAACAGAAATGTGTACTACCAAACCGGGAGTCAGTCATCAATAAGTTAGTATATAATCGATAGCGTACATGTGGATGACATTACTTAAGGTCAGTTGGCACACGAGAAAACCTTGTTTACCTCGGTATGCGTAGATTACAATGTCCAACTTTCAAGCGTTTTGAATGGGTAGCTTAGATGACTGCACAATGTGTGAAAATATCGGCCCTTAAACCATTAAACGACTGAAAGAATAACAGGTGTTTCTGGAAGCTCAGAAATTAGTTGAAATCGAAACTACACAAACAATGAAAATATCAAACACGTGAAACGACGAAAAGCGCAAAAGGTATTGCTTAAAGGTGGTTTTCATGATTTTCTGAAGCATAATTTTTCAGAAGTTCTCTTGGGCGGCATGTATTACTCAAAATGAGAATGAGATCTTCTCACAATTGTTTGATTAAGAATGCGTTTTTGAAAATATTTCCTGTTCTGGTCCGTGGAACTGTATGATCTAGAGAAATTTCCCGCGAACCCAACGAGGCATCGTCATCTTGTCATTCAGTGGAGTGTTGATAAGCTTGCCGGTCAGTAATAAAAGTATGATCGGTCGTGAGGATGATTACGATATTCGAATGAATTATTCGCATAACTAATTACAATGACATTAGTCTGTAATGGAAGACAATAGTATTTCATCCATCCTACCCACGAATATTGTAGTAGAAATACAAAAAAAGCATATAAGATAAAATGAGGACATTCTGCCTTGAACTATTCTGTTTGTATTGTGCTATGTTTTTCTGACTGAATAATACATCAAACGCGTGTCAAATAAATTTAATATTTAATATACAAATCATTTATTTTCTTCCCTGTATTCATGTACTGGTATGGGGGCGCTGCATTATATACGGATTGACTCACCACGAAAATCAAACTCTGTATATTTACCGAGGGAATATTTGTTCTAGTTGAATTTATTATCCGCATACAGGTCCATACAGACACTATGAGTGGAAACCAATACAAAAACAAACCGAATTGATTAAAAATGTCGCAGACATTACGGTTATTTAAGTTTTATTTGTGGGTTATAGTGTACAGTATGTATATATTTTTCCACATTCATATATTGATATTTTATTCTTTCAAATTAGATAATATCTATCTATTGTACAAGGCATAATAAACTTAGTCAAAAGTCAAAAATAACTGTATATCCAAAAGTTTACTACCAGTTTACTACCAGTTTACCGGTACATATATAATTTGTATGTACACTTTTACACGCATGTATAAACACACAGATATATATATGTAAAACTTTATACATGCAAAACTACACATATAGAATATATTGTGTACAGATAAGTATATTCTATAGATATTTACACTATATAATGCCATATTCGGTAAATACTTACACAAAGTATGTGCGGCAAAAGAAATACCATCGTTCACAAGATAGTTATATACTTATTTGCGTATGGGAAAGTTTTCAAACATTCGAACAACCCCAGAACCATGGTCCATAAGGCTATACGCATACATGTATGCACATATATTTAACAATATTTACAAATATGCTTACATTATAAACACAAACTGGGCCAATGAATCCCCTGTTGCACAAATCCTGACCTATTGACAAGAAAAAGATGGAAAGTATCACGCGCGCACATACGCATTAATATCCACACACACACACCACATACCACACACACACAAACACATCAAATATACGAAAAGAACAAAGCGGTCAACAAAAACCCATTCTCATTACACGAAAAACAACTAGATATTGGTGAGCTTGGTCAAATTTAAAATATCAAGGAACTTGACAAAGCTTCAAAGTTTATTATGAAGCCAGAGAGCCCCACTTCTCTAAATCCATGTCATTATTCCCCGAAGCTAAATATATCTGCATCTCTCCTCTGCAATATCAGTTGCTTTACTCATATAATACTGTTAGCTACTTTCCATATTTCACAGCACACTGTACATGGCATAATAAACTTATTCAAAAATAATTGTGTATCCAAAAGCCAAACTACCAATTTACCGGTACATATATATTTTGTATGTACACATGTACACACATGTATAAATGCACAAACCTGCATAGATACACAGATATATATGTAAACCTTTATACATGCAAAATTACACATATAGAATATATTTTGTACAGATAGGTATATTCTATAGATATTTACACTGTATAATGCCATATTCGGTAAATACTTGGGAAAGTTTTCAAACATTCGGACTACGCGAGAATCATGGTCAATAAGGATATACGCACACATGTATGCACATACATTAACAATATTTACAAATATGCTCACATTATAAACACAAACACGGACAATGAATCGCAAAACCCATGAACCCTGGCGAAAGGACTGGTGCGGTTTAATGAGATTTCGGCACCCATGTGGTGCGGGTGCGGTTTGGAGTGCCGAAATAAAAAGCCACTTACGAAAGATTGTTTCCAGTTAGCGTAAAGTATATTATCTTGTCTTATTCCCTGAGTATTTTGTAGGTCCTGAGCCGTATGGTTTTTAATAAGAGCATCTTGAAATAGTGGATTTGTGCAAAATCGTCTATTTTGAGGTGAAACAGCAGATTTTTCTCTCGGTAAACAAAGATCGTCAGTCGAGAACCAAGATAATCTTAACTCCCAAATATTGACCTTGTCAATATTTTATAGTTGCCCAAACGCGTTTTTTTTTCTGGAGAGGCTTCATATGTTTAGTGAGAGAAAAGTGTGCTGTTTTCGACTCAAAATAGACTACTCTGCGCAAATTCACTATTTCGAGATGTTGTTATTAAAAAACCATAATACCCAGTGCCTACAAAAGACTCGTAACATAAGAAAAGATAATATACTTCACGCTAACTGAAAAAAATTCTTTCCTACGTGATATTTCATTTTGGCACTCCAAAGCGCACCTCATTGGGGCCAAAATGCCATTAAACCTCGTCAATTCTTTTAAAATATCAAGGATCTTGACACAACTTCAATGTTTAGTATGATGCCAGAAATCTATTACATGCTTTTCAAGGTGGATACATTCTTTAAACGGATGATGGTACATTTTGAGGGAAAGAAAATGTTCGTGCCATTCGTGCCGTGAATTCTCTCGGGCATATGTATTGTTCTTTTTCGTGACATCTGTACTTGGAGAAGGCTGGAATAACCAAAGTTCATTCCACATAATTTGACATTTTCTATTCACTTATGTTGATAAACACCTTGTTCTGTGTCACGAAAAAGTAAATTATACATCAAATATGATAATTCTGGTTTATCACGCCCCGTTATGGTATGCCCTGAAAACGAAACAATTCTTTTTTTGACCATAGACTAAAGTGGGCATCTACCTAACTCTCTATAAATCGGAGTTGCTTTATTTACTCAGAGAACGTACCTTTATATTAAACAGTTCTAAATGCAGATTTTCAATCAATTTAAGATTCTCAAATCCCGATACTTCACAACCACGTCACAGTATAGGCGATATGGCTGTCAAATAAGGATAATTGCCCAGCACTGCGAATATTAAACTTTCCATTGCAACATAAATATGGCACTATCAACTAAATATTTCTTCGCGCGGAGTAAACTTCTGATTTGAGAAAAGTTAACATCCAGATACTTGTACATATTACAATGTCAATATCAACATCTTCAAATAGGAAAAAATAAGCATTGGCACACGGAGCTTCAAATATTATGACTCGAGTTTAACGTCGCTTTTAACATCTTTATCTGCTATATCACGACGAGGAAGGGAAGGTAGGGGAGAGGAAGGGGTGGAGGTACTTACTTGTAACAGAGCAGATCTAATGCTGCCATTTTGTAGTGCTGTCCCCCCGAAATAGCATGTCGTGGGCAGACTTGACACCCCATTCAGTCACATTATACGGACACCTAGCGAACCAGTCCTTGTTCTATACTCTTAATGCTGTGCTGAGCATAACCGAGGAAGTTCCATATTTCAAGTCTCTGGTACGACCAGGTTTGTGATTGTGAGGCCGACGCTCTAACCATTAGTCCACCGCAGTGTTTATATTTTTATACATTCTCAATATTTCAAAATACATGTCAAACACCCCTGAGCTTAATTTATTGGTTGTGATGAAATAAATATACAGCAAAACAGTTGTAGTGCACATTAGAATAATTCCCGCTAAATGTCTTTTTTTTTCTTTTTTAAACCGTTTTATTTTGTGTTCCCTAAATTCCATATATAGAATATTAGTCGTTGCTCCTTCAACACGAATTTCCTTCGATTTCTCGTTTGAGAAAATATACGATCACACACCATCCCCATTCGAGGAAGGCCTCGAGCCCTTAAAACGTGTTTAACAGAAAATAGGTAATTATTCTCGCTTACTACGTAGTTGGAAAGGATTCTGCTTTGATTTGTATGTCTCTCCGTTTGCTTGCCCGACTATTTCTTCTAGCTGATTGGTGAACCCTTGAACAAATTTCCATAGGAGATTTAATGGATTTCAGACATGGTCACAAAACTTCTTGGCGGATTATCCAAATGTGCGTATGATACATTTACACAAAAATTCAGCCATATGAAAATGGTAACAGACATTCAAGATCTTTCCACTATTCGCAAGCAGCTAAAAATAAAAAAAATTGTTGAAACATTGTCGCTCAGCGATGTATATTGAATGCATAACGAAGATTCTACATGGTTCAAAACATTGAAAAGACTGTTTAGTCCTTGAATACGGAAATCCTTGCTTATATATTAACATACTTCAACGCAACTAAAACAATATTACAATGGTAACAACGCAATAGTATGAGGGCAATAATTAAATGACCATGAAACAATAAAACAGGATATCAATTTGAGACTAAACTGCGATAGCCTTTACAACCTTCACATCCAATGACACTGGCATCAAGTGTTCGACTAACGGCTCACGGACTAACACAAATACAAGCGTCTAGTCCGTCATTCAATATTCAGCCGTCGTCCATTAAACAATTTCCCCATCTATAATCCAAAGACCTAATTCATATAATAAGATTAGCACCAAATTAAACGGATAAATCATAGTATACATAAAACCAAGCTAATTTCCTGCAAGACAGAAGCGGCCAACAGTTGTCCATGATGCCAGAAAGACATCATCCTGATCCAAAAATATCAAAAACGTATCACTGATCAGTATTCTTAATTCATATGATATACGTTGTGAAGTCGTTATCTAGAGTATGATGTATCTCAGTCACGCTTTGTTTGCGCCTGTTCATATGAACACTATGAGTTTCTTGAGATATATAGGTCCATACGGCCCCTAACCCCAGGTTAAGCGGAATTAAACACAATGTACAAACCGTACCGCCATCGATCTTGCACGCTACGCCCGTATTTTGCTATCAGCATGCACTATGTATCGCCAAATTTGAGAAAATACGAGTGGAGGCACTTGATGATATAGCCCTGTTATACAAGTTTCTGCAATGTTTTCTGATGTTGATTAAAATCGTCACATTCAACACAGGATCTAGCAAATGCTACTAGGACGCATCCTTACGGAAATAGATACAGGTGGCATGTTAGGCATTATAATATCAATGTAAACATGTAAACAATAATTGAGAAGGACATTTATCCAC
>JAVTVY010016820.1:0-61597 GCA_036873755.1 Hanleya hanleyi | reverse complement strand
GAAATGCCATTTGTTCCAGCAAAAAGTGGGCTACCTAGGACACGTGGTATCAGCTGAAGGTATCTCTACAGATGAGGAAAAGATCAAAGTCATTAAGGACTGGCCAACACCGACTAATGAGCATGAAGTAAGAAGTTTTCTGGGCCTAGCATCATATTATCGCCGATTTGTCAAGAATTTTGGGGAAACTGCAAGACCCCTGCATCGTTTGACAGAAGCCAACAAGGAATTCCTATGGACGGAAGAATGCGAAACTTCTTTCCGGCAACTGCAACATCTGCTCATGAACAGCCCTATCCTAGCGTACCCCAGTTCACAGGGTGACTTTATTCTCGATACAGATGCCAGTGGATATGGAATTGGAGCCGTCCTGTCACAAAATCAAGGAGGTGACGAGAAGGTAATCGCGTATGCAAGTAGGGTCCTCAGTAAAGCAGAAAGAAACTACTGTGTTACCAGAAGGGAACTCCTAGCAGTGGTAACTTTTGTTAAACAGTTCAGGCATTATCTCATAGGTCGACACTTCACCATAAGGACCGATCACAGTGCTCTCAGATGGTTGTTAAATTTCAAAGAGCCCGAAGGACAGATGGCACGATGGTTGGGTCTGCTGAGTACCTTTGACTTCGATATCATCCACCGACCCGGAAAGCAACATGGTAATGCGGATGCATTGTCAAGAATGCCGTGCAAGTGGTGTGAGAAGTTTGGGTATGAAGAGCCTGATTCTGGTTTCATCCTTCCTGTGCTATTACCTGAGGAAAAGCGGAGTGTCACAGTCCAAACAGATCACACAGGACCAATCGGAACAACTGTAACCAAGGTTATGTGGGTACCGAAGTGTTGGAGTTACAAGGAGCGAGGGTTTCAAAAACGCAGGAACCTCAAACCACCGAAAGGCCAATATCAAGTTAAGGTTGTGACAAGACAACAAAAGCGACGACTAGATAAAGAACCCCAAACATCCTCAGATGACAATCCCTGGTCAAATCAACAACTGAAAGAAGCACAAGAATGTGACGAAAATTTAATGGTGATAATAGATGTCAAAAAGCAACATTCTGAACAACCTAACTGGGAAAAGGTCTCTTCTCAGAATAGAATAACAAAAGCCTACTGGGGAAAATGGGATCGTTTCAGCTTCATTGAGGGTGTTCTTCATCTTAAATGGGAATCAAATGATGGGTCAGAACATCGATGGTTATTAGTACTACCAAAGAATCTCCACAAGGAAGTGTTTCAGCAACTACATACAGCAAAGACTGCTGCACATCTTGGAATTCATAAAACCTACACCAAAATATCAGATCGGTATTACTGGCAGGGGAAGAGGAAAGACGTTGAGCTGTGGTGTAAGCAATGCGACACATGTGCATCTCGGAAGTCACCTCCACGAAGGAAACGAGCACCCCTGCGACAGTATCAAGTTGGAGCTCCTATGGAAAGAATCTCTGTGGACATTATGGGACCTCTACCAAAATCTAATAAGGGAAACAAGTATATCCTTGTCGTTACCGACTACTTCACGAGATGGACAGAGGCATATGGTATTCGAAATCAAGAGGCAGAAACAGTAGCTGACAAAATAGTCAAAGAGTTCATCTGCAGGTTTGGAGTCCCTAAGCAAATACATTCAGACCAAGGAACAAATTTCCAATCTAAGGTATTTCGAGAAGTTTGTCGACTCCTGGAAATAGATCAAACCCGCACAACCCCTTATCACCCGCAATCCAATGGGATGGTTGAACGATTTAACCGAACATTAGAAGATCGTCTTGCAATGATGGTAAAGCAAAATCAGAGGGACTGGGATGAACAGCTACCATTTGCCCTTATGGCATACCGTTCTTCAATCCACGACGTTACTCAGGAAACTCCCATGATGATGATGATGGGTAGAGAAACGCCACTTTCACTGGATCTTGTAACTGGAAGAAGTTTGGATATGCCTGTCCCTGAAGATACGGAATATGCTGAACAGCTACGAGAACGAATTGAAGTTGCCCATGAGAGAGCAAGGGAAACGCAAAAGAAAAACACCATTCGACAGAAGAGAAATTATGATCTTCGGAAAAAATGGAAGTCCATATAAAGTTGGAGATTTAGTATGGCTTTACGACAGTATTAGGAAAAAGAATCTTACCTCTAAGTTGTCCTGCAACTGGAAAGGTCCTTATCAAGTCCTCAGTAAGCTGGATGATACAGTTTATCGGGTTCAGCTCAACCCACAAGCTAAAACAAAGGTTGTCCACTTTGACCGTTTGAAATTATATGAGGGAACCAAACACAGCAGTTGGCCAATCAGTAGAAAGTAGGAAAAACAATGACAGCTGTACACAGGACAGAACAAACGGACAGAAATAGACAAGACTGTTGACAATACAGGCTGTTCTAATAAATGTTCCTCTATTCAATATTTCCAGGTTAAGATGTCAGAATTGCCGTACAGGTGTGTTTGTGGGAATCAGTATCGCCACCAGGCCGGATTAAGCAGGCACAGATCTATATGTAAACTCCTTGGTGCCAGAGATCGAGTTGAGTGTATGTTCTGTCATGAGCAACTGGACCACCCGGACAGTTTAAACTTACATTTGTGCCACTGCGCTGAAGCACCGTGGGTGATGGCAGCTCCAGAAACAGCAGCAAATCCTACAAGTGCGAAGGAACCTGGAGCCGTGAAAAACTACTCCTGCCTGTTTTGCAACGAGGAACTAGGTGAGCCAGGCCGCCTGCAAGTTCATTTGTGCCAGTGCCCAGCAGCACCATGGGTGAGGACGGCCCGCAGGTCAACAAAACCAAATGGAATAAAAAGGAAGGAAATGAAGGTTAAGGGGAAGCCAGCTCCGCCGAAGATGGCCAAGATAACATCACCAGAGCCAGCAGTGATGGAGGTGTCCTTTTTCAACTCTAAACAACAAAGAGGAACCAACACAATGAGACAAACATACTAATTCGGTGTACCCCAATCTTCAAGATTGCACCAGCTGACAAAACCACCGCAAGGGTACCACGACCAATCGGGAGTTTCTTGAAGCCCAGCCCAAAACCAACTGCAACAACTGTGACCAATGTCCTTGCCACTAAGCCGGTCGAATCTAAGCCGGTCGAATCAATCACAACCTCAGGGAAGTATCTGCGGTATACAGGACCACTAACACCAGTCTATCCATACCAACCACCCATCACTGTAACTTCACCACACTACGACCCTGAGTCTCCATTACTTCCACCAACTCTCGAACAAACTCACCCTGTTTCTGCCACAGTGACGCAACCTTCATCCAAACCAACACCTGTCTACATTTCTCCCAGCACCTGGCCTGATAGCACTGCAATTCCTGTAGCAGAGTCAGAAGCTGCAACTCACATGTCGCCACCCGCCGAGCCTACTGAAGTATGTGAAGATTCTGTGTCAGAGAAAGCTGTAGGGAACAACATACCCACGGTTATCACCCCAAGGGAGGAGTATGGACAGTGGGAACATCTCCATACATTAATAACCACAATTCTACCAAATGGGAAGAAGATCTCCAAAGAAGTTGTCCGGAGCCGAACGAGTACAGGTTGTCCATTATGCACACACCGACAACACAAATGTTGACTGTTTGAATAATTTAAATTGAATTGAGGGAAACGGACACATTTTCCCCTACTGTTCGCGTTTGTTTAATTGTTAATTGAAAAACATTTCACCTGAAGAAAGGATGAACGTTGAACTTTGTTTGAGCTGTTAGAAACAAAAACCCATAAGAAAAATACCAAAACAAATGTACTTTGTTCAAGTTATAAACTGTTGAATGTTGAAATAATGGTTGCGTTATTTTTGTAAATGCCAGTTTAGGGTTAATTCTTTGTTCGGGGACGAACAAAATTAGGAGGGGGTATTGTGACAAAAATAGATAGCTGTTTATTCAATGATGACAAATCAGAACTGACTTTATATAAATGACTTTTTACGTGAGGAATACAGATCTGACAGTGTAAACAAATGCCATCCTCTGGACCCTCCTGTATTCCCGCATTTCACAATCCTATTTGTTTACGTTTTTATCGTCTGCTTCTGTCGGTATAATTCTATTGAAGTGGAAGGTTTTTGGCGGACCCCTCCTGTGTTCAATTGTAAGTTTATACTTGAAATAATTTTTCTTGTGTAAAATCCCGTCAGGATATGAAAGTACACATATTATATTATATTGTCCTGAAGTATAAAGTTTCAGAGTATAGTAGTTGTCGATATATTGATTTTTAAAATTATATTGGCCCTGCTAGATTTTACGATCGCCAGTGAGCCGCCATCTTGGTTTTAGCGAGCACCTGGATTTTGAACTAGAGAAAATCTTACATCTATCAACTTTAGGAGTCTGTTCAGTACTCAAAAATTATATATCTTACAACTACGAGGGTTTAGACTTACCTTGCTGGAAACAATTTAGTCCGATAATGATTAGCTTTCTGTAGTTTGGCAATCATTCTTGCCGTAACCGTAGCAAAAGTCAATGTTCTCGCCACATACACTCTGCGCACATTTGCTCACACTTTCAGGCTGGATAATCTGTCCTTCTTTGGCTAAAGAGCGTTTCCAATTTAAATTAGAGATAACAACGTGAAGCTCAGGAAATATGCTTCAAAGTGATATACGATTCACAGATTATCTGATCGAATTGATACCTATTTTGATGATAGAAACTGACATATGCCTTTTAGAAAAGAGCGTTTAAATTCCCGCCGCCCTGTTGAAAGTCCTGCAATCTGCTGCTAGTGACGTCATATTTTTGACTCGGCCTTCACCACAGCCAATCAAATTACTCGTTTCATTCAAGGCATAGTAACGTTACGTAATTGGTTAGCAACCAAAAACTATAAATAGGATCGAGAAATGACAAATGAACATTCGGTCTCGGAGAGGCGAAGGGCAAACATCTCCTAGCCACACTAAATACATACACACGGTTGAAGTGCTGATTATTGAATATTTATGGTAAATAAAGAACACAAGATTAAGATCCAGCAAGTACAAATTTATTAAAGAATTACCTTGTAGAGTACTTACCTTCAAGTAGTTACCCTCAAGGATTAACCTTCAGGAAATTACCCTCAAGGATTTACCTTCAAGAAATTACCTTCAAGGAATTACCCTCAAGGAATTACCTTCTAGGAAAATATATCTTTAGGAACATTTCAGTGTTGCCTATCTTGGTGGGGAAATATTACCCCATACGAAATTACCCCAGGAACTTTCATATTTACAAATACCAACCTAAAAGTACCCGTAAGAATAGTACCCTAGGAACTTTTATAACAGAAGCTGAAAATTGAGATACGGTACTTCAGAATAATAACTGGCATAAAGAAAGATGTTGTACATTCTGTAAATAAATTTGGAGACTTGTTAATGTTGAATTTGAACAATTTGTTTGGACAATTGATGATTTTTTAGGATAAGTTGAGAATTTGAAATAACATGTGACTACGACCAGTCAGACGGACTTGACAAACTACAGCTGAAATATATTAAGATAAATAAATACGAACCTACCTAGTAGCGGCGTCTCCATTGAGTAAGCTCGAACGTTACCAAGAACAGATGAAATTAACAGAAGAAGTTAACAGACGAAGTTAACAGAAGAAGTTAACAGATGAAGTTAATAGACGAAGTTAACAAAGTTACAGACCTGGTAAACAGCGAGAAGTAAACAGACAAGCTTGACAGAAGAAATAAACAGAGCTAGTCTAATAAAATAAGAGAATCAACCAAGTCAGACATTTAGGGTAAATTAAAGCAAACAAGTTTGAAAACTAAAAAAAAAATAACTTACCTTGAAGTAATATATGGTGGCAGCGAAAAAGTGAACTTAGGAAATTAAGGGTAAGAGTTACCCCTAGTGGAAATCCGCTACACTATTAAACTCAAAATGTCAAATTTCAATGTCACTGTGAACAAATTATTTAAAATTACGACTTTCGTGAAAGCATGCATTAGGAGAAAACAATGTGCGGCCTTTAGGGTACCAAACTTGAGGTCGAAAGGTCATATGTCATCGTCGTAGGCCCAAAATCTAATTGAGAAGAGCTAATTATTGCCAGTCAAATAGGCGGTCATATTTGAAGCCAGAATTTGCACTTATTATAATGATCTAAGTTACTTTTATTGAATCACATACCAGTTGACTGCTCCATATCTGAACAATAACCCAGAAATTCATAATCATGATCGTCAAATGGGAGAATGCGATAAATTGAATACAGTAAAATTGAAACGGAATAACAAGTCTTAAGTTATAATGCGTCGTATAAACTCACGTCGATTGACAGATTACCGGAAAACGATTTCCGAGAGTTCATTATATGCTCTTTCGATTAGCAAAAGGACATTATCTGCGTGAAAAAAACAACGTTGTGTGAAGTAAGTGATAAAAGGCAAGTGAGATACAAACAAAGTCAAAAATATGTTAGAGTAATAGCAGTTCGCCCATCCCTGGAAGTAAAACAAATCGCTATGAATGAGCCTGGTGTACCCGATCTGGCATGCAGGAGGGGATATCACTTCCCCAATACCACTGATGTTTAAAAAGACAAACAAATGGGAGCTAAAACTTTATATTTGAATTAATTCAAACGTCACAGTTTCAAAGATATGGAAAATGAAAAGGAATTAAGACTGTAACACATCGCATAATTCAGCATGGAAATAAGCAAATAATGGGCGAGATTCCTCTCATCTCAGAATGAAAACTTCATTTTGCATGGGATAAAATCGAATGGTTTTTTTGCATCATAATGTTTCTCACAGTCCTGATTTGACACATATTTTATGTGAATTACACGACAGAATGTCTCGTGTCGATTTCACGACTGAGCATGATCTGCTGTATCGTTAATCACTTTAACAAACAGCCCACATGACACAAAAATCTTCAAAAACATTTCTCTCGCTTCCTTTAAAGAATTCCCCGATTTATCATGAAAAAGATGAGATGTTCCATTCTTTTGAGAATACCTGCCACAAAACGGAAATTCTGAAAAATTATGCCTCACTTATCTATAACAATTGCCTCCAATAATACTTGCGAGGCTAAGTTAGAAAATCTGAGAGAATTCTGAGGGGTTTGAAATGTCCACAATGGATATTTCAAGTTTTAATACGTTTATCGGAGAAAAACAGCAACTTACTGGCAACTTAAAACACAGGCCGTATTTGTCCCCCGACGCCAGAAGAGCTGAATGCGTCCGTGCATCCGTGCCTCTGTCCGTCCGACTTGGTTTTCGACCAATCAATTATGGAAAATTGAACGGACTCTTCTCAAATTTGGATCTCAAATCTCGCTTGAAGGTGACTTCACCTGGAGGACATGTTAAAAGTTTGTTTCCGGACAATACATTTTTCAAACCTGAACGGATTATTTCCATATTTAGTATGTGGGCACAATTCCTCCAGATCTCGCATAGGATTGCCTTTCACACGGATCAGCCTATAGGTGGGGCCGCCTAGGGGACAATTTATATTTTGTTTCCGGACAATAACTTCAGAAAACCTGAATGGATTCTTTCCAATTTTGGTGTGTGAGTACCTTTCTCCAATATTTCGTTTCGGAATGTTTTCCATGCCGATCGGCCTATACCTGGCGCCGCCTGGGGTCAAGTGAAAATTTTGTTTCCGCACAATAACTTTTGAAAACCTGAAAGGGATTTTTGCAAATTTGGTGTTTGTTTACCCTGCCTTAAGATATCAACCTAGAATTTTCATGCCGATCCATCGGATGGCTATGTGTCAACTGAGGGCTATGCCAACTTTTCTTTTCAGAACAAATTTGGGAATTGTGGGTACCCTGCTATCTCACATGGGATTGCTCACCATGCCGGGTACTGAACGTTATGATTCCAAACCAAATCAGTAGTTTCAACGTCGTGGACTTCAACCGCTCGGGTTTTCATTTAAATATTGCTTTGGTTAAACTCGAAAAATGTTAAGTTTAATTTTATAGCTTTAAATGTGAAATATTTAATCAAATTAAATTGCTTGAATCGGATCCTGCCGATGCATATATATTATATCTGGACCCATGCCTTAGTTGAGGTGTAATTAGAGAAAATTCAAGAGCATGTCCGACTTTTCTATGAACGGGCCTCGTTGTCTGTTGTTTATCGGTAGTCACCCGATATAGCCTTCAAAACCGATATTTGTAGAAAAATGAGGATTTTTTTCAATTGAAAATGAATAAAAACTTGGTATTTCTCTCAAAAATGTCAGCAACAGCTCAACATTTCCGCTATCTGACGGAACACATGAAATTTGCACTTGGCGTTTAGCCCACCTACACTTTGGATACGAGATTTCTTCTATCATTAGAACGTCTCTATATTGACGACTACGGGCATGGTGAATGACCCAAATTATGTTGCTAGTTTTAATAGGTAACACATGTGGTAAAAAGAAGCAAAGAAGTTGAATGTTCTTCAAGTTTAAACAATTTCAAAATATGCACCAAATATATAACTTTAGAAAACAATTGTTATTTCTTAGATTATCACATTCACACGGAAACTGATTTATATGAAAAGGAAATCGGTGAAAATATATTTTTTATTATACACTTCTGTTAGCAGTGGGACTGTCATTCAGGATGGGACTGACACCTTAAAAGGGATAACTCTTTTATATTTAGATGCGGACGGACATCTCCTTCAATAGCAACTGTCGCATCTGAGAGTTAACATTCAGCGGTCGTTCATAAAATAATTTCTGTGTCAATAACCGGAAGATCCATCGCGTAAGCCTAATACATTTCAAGTCCTAATAGATTTCAAAAATGCAATGTAATATGAATACCAATCTTTGGTATATTGAAACAATAAGTTCATTATTAAACAAATATTCAACACTTTAATTCGCATATGTCTAAATTTGTTTCCATATCAATTCAATAAGAATGACATGAAATGGACCATCCTGGCACACGGCCACGTATCTGCCACCCGAACGGAACCCTGGCTGAATGGGTTACTTGGGAGAGACACATTTTTCCGGAACTACATGACATAGCGGCAGACGGTCCAGTTAGTTTTTTCTGATTTTGTGCGACAAATACATGACAAGAGAATCAAGAGACTACACTGTAAATGTGGCGTATAGGATTTAAACACCATCATGACACGTTTAGGTCTAAACGTGTCTAGGAAAGCGTTGAAAATCGATACACATTTTTCTGTTGACACATCACAAATTAAACACGTTGAGAATATAAACACATTCCTCAACACATAAGTATATGACATGTTTAGCATTTAAACACATTTCATGCATCTTAACACATTCCTAAACACATTCCTAAACGCGAATATTTTAGGCGTTTAACTCAGAACACAATCCTAAGCACAATAGAGTAGCACAAAGCATGACATGTTTAGCATTTAAACACAATTTGTCCGCTATCTTCAACACACTACTAAACGCATATTTCATGTGTTTAATTCAAACACACAAACCTAAAGGTAATATTGTGTTTACATGGCCTGACAAATTTGCATGTTTTGTATTTGGCTTCATTCGCTAGCTGCTTGCCCTAAAGTGTGTGAAAATACGCCTAGAAGAATTCAAATACATTATTTCATCGTTGAGCTGTAGTTTTGAAATAGTTTTGTGAACTCGTATAAACATCGACAACGGATTATTTCGTGTGCAGTGTAACTCAATCCGCGCAGTAATACAACACTTGTTTCGTCTGACGTCACACATCGCGCCCGCGCGAAACGGGTCCTTCTGCGCAAAAAGACGACAGAATCAGAATCAGTGGATGTTGAACAGCAAGGTAAGAATCTTGTCTCATCGATGTTATTTATGATAGAAATGTACAGTTTTATGTCTGTTTTGTGTATCATGCATTTTATTACCCGTTGAATTTGATGTGAGACCGATGTTGCGTATTAGGGAATCGGTGCCGTAAAATGTAGTTTATGTTGGCTGAAAATGAAATGTCGATAGTTCGTCATCATGTCATTTTGCTTGCGACGGAGTAGACCTTGACCTGCAATCTTCGAAGGTAAATTGAATAACTACCGGTATTTTTCAAGTAAATTCACCATGGGTGGGGGGGGGGGGGTGTCTTCTTCGATATTGCTGATGTTGTTATTAATGTTAATAAAAAAATATCTCTTTTTTCCGGAATATAATTATGGGGGGGGGGAGGAGAGGTGTTGCCTTGATGCATTGATCTATGGTACCGCATCGTGACATGGAATGACTGTAGCTCAATCTTGAACGAGCGACGTTCAACAAGATTGAACTAGGATTGACTGATAAGATTGAACTAGGATTGACTGATGTTGGGGTGGTGAGGGAAGGAGGGGGGGGGTATTTTTATTTCACTGTAGTCTTTGCTTCATTGTCATTCATAAATGTATTGTTCATTCGGCATACAAATGTGGGCACTGTCATTGAGTTGCATGGAAATTTGGGAAATAATTATATTCCGAAAAGGAAAAGATATTTATATTTTTATTAACAACATCAGTTGGGGTGGTGGGAGAAGGGGGGGGATTTTTTATTTCACTGTAGTCTTTGCTTCATTGTCATTCATAAATGTATTGTTCATTCGGCACTGTCATTGTTCTGTTGTATGAAAATTTGGGAAATAATTATATTCCGGAAAAAAAAAAAGATTTTTTTTTTTTATTAACAACATCAGCAATATCGAGGAAGACACCCATTGGAGGACAGCCAAGCCACGGTGGTGACCAGACATGCCAGAACACTTGGCTTGGACTTCCCCGTACTGTACACATTTTTATTTTTTTTCAGTACACATGTAGTTTATACTTTTCACGCATTGAGTTATTACCCTTAGCTGTGCTTTTCTGTACTTTCCTGTACTGGAGATAAATAAAGGTAGTTTTATATAACAGGAACCACGGTAAGAAGCGTCGGTGAACTTTCTGACAGATAGTAAGTGGCTGAGTAGTTTGAAAGTTTGAAATAGTTTAGTACGGTAGTATGGGTATTAACTTTTTCAATTTGCTCTGTTCATTTTCATTTTTAGGGTAGGCATTAGGACTCCGGCGCGAATTCCCTCCCCTCCCCTCCCCAGTTGAATCCTGCCTATATTAAGATGGGCACTGCTCAAGTCAGAATCAGCGGTGATTTTCATCAGAAATCACCAGAAATTTTCATCAAAAGTAGGTCAGCTCAGAACTACCTGGTAACAGTCCCCTAATGCACCTTCATGCCAAAAATCAAGGTTCGAATGTTAACAGTTCTCCTTGTTTTGCAAACGAAAGGATTCGGATGGACTGACTCACTCACCGGACAATTTGCAAATAAGAGCCTACTTCACATGGCAGTGTGACTGACGTCACAGAACCTACGAAGTAGGGTTTGATCTGATATAAGTGTGTACTCGAGAGATGACTTGGGGGCCCTATGTACTACCGTGAGAGAATGTATATAGCAGTCTTTAATTGACAGTGGGTACTATTAACTTTCACAGATGTCACCGCTGAATGAGTTATACTTATTAGCCTAGCAATTATTATCGCCGTCAGTTCCTATTGCCCTGGACACATATCAGCCCAGCAGTACAGCACCAAGTCTTGACTGGGCTCAAAGTCGCTCAACTTCGGTGATTTTAAAAGAACCGGTGTGTACAACGTGATATGCCGTATGAGGGAACCTTCAAAGTCACAGTGAACCATACAACCAAGGGTTCCCGATGGCATGTTAGTGCACTCGCTGAGCCATCAATAAATAAAAAAAATAAATATGAATCAAATTTTCATCAGAATTCGGTCAGCTCAGAACTTGCTGGTAACAATGCCTTAATGCACGTTCATGCCAAAAGTCAAAGTTCTAATGTCAACGGTTCTCCTTATTTTGCCGACGAAAGGATTCGGATGGACTGACTGACTGACTCACTCATTACCGGACAATTTGCAAATGGTAGCCTACTTCGTAGGAATAGGAATACGGACAGTGTGGACCGTGGTCACATTCTGCTAAAAGTCTTACAAAGTTACAGTGTTGGTCGATGGGGTCAGAATGCATTTGTTCGCTCAGTCAATCAATGACAAACTACACACAATAGTAAAAACTGCCTGCATGCAACTATTTTCAGGATTTTGACTAGAAGACTCCTCCCTACCTGTGGATAGACTATGGGGTGTCTCTATGTTGATATTACAGATCAGTGCTCTCCACAGGAGGTGGCCATCAAACTGGGAAGGGGGGAGTCAGAGCGTAGGGGATTCAAACATAATCAGAGCAGGGTGGGTTGGGGGTGGGTTCTGGGGGGGACCTAATTCTTACTCAAATTGAAGTGCACCTCTTACCTCTTGTTGGCAACTATTAAATCCCACTAATTAGAATCCCACTAGTTAGAGTATCGGTACATGTATTTTGTGAAAATATTTCGTATGATTTATCAAAACTGCAAATGCATGTATAAACAAGTATAGGTCACCTCTGTTCTTTATAAATGTATGGGAGATATAATCACTAACGATGCGTCCTGGGTCAGTGAAAGTGACAACCCTTATTTTTACATGCCATACATATTTGGAAAGCTTGAATTACATATAATCCATCGAGTACAGTACAGGTGTTTCATACTCCCTTGAATAAGTACACTCACATGACTGTAATCAAACAGTACTGGTAATATTATATGAGTTATACATGTATGCCTATTTATATAATATATTAATATTTTTATAGAAGGAAGATGCCAGAAGCAAAAGCTATGATGTACTGGAAGACCTCACTCGAACAGAAGATGATGTGAAGTATGCAAAGAATTCCTGCAACACTGCAGATCTAATTTGCAGAAATGATGTAAGTACTGTTAATGAGAAATCTCCACTTTTTTTGTTTGGTTTTTAAATTTAGATCCCCAAAGAACCCTATTCATTTGGATTTCCAAATACTGGCTTTTCTTGCCTTCCAGTTCTTTGTATAGCTTGCCCATGCAGCCGAAAAGAACCATGAAATCCGACTCTACCTTGGAAAGTTGATTGTCAAACCATGTTTTTTCTTCAATATCAATGAAAAACGGACATTGATCTCCAAGTATGCATTGCTTGGTATGAATCGGTACCAAATTTCAGAAAAAGCTTAATGCAGAGAAGAGCTCATCAGAAATTGGCAGACATCCATTTTCGTCTCTCTGTAGTACTATGACCTAAATAATTTCTATACAAAATGTCACTGCAATATGACTAGAGTGACTTTCATCTATTCTCTGTTGAGAAGCATTTCTCAGGATCATTGAGTACATTTCATATCCCATTTCACCAGTTGAGATATAGAACTTTCAATCTGTGATTGCCTTCTCGTGTAATTTAAATTAGATACCCTTGTAAGAGTGGGTGAGTGAGTAGTAGGGTTTAGTGTCGTTTTGTAAGAGTGGGTGAGTGAGTAGTAGGGTTTAGTGTCGTTTTCAACACAACGCTGCCTACATGTACCAGAACACGAGAGTGTTCACAGTTCCTATTACCCTGGACATTGATCAGTCCAGCCAGTACAGCTCCCAGTCACCTATCCAAGTATTGACTGAGCTTAATAATGCTTAACTTCGGTGATTCGACGAGAACTGGTGTGTTGATCTTGTAGGATTAGGCCATTGTCACTTGATTGGTTGTTTAGCATGACCTTGATTTTTTTAAATACACATGCTAGATGCTATAATTATTTATTATTAATTATTAATTTGCAAACCAATTGTATATGAATATAAAGAAAATGAGTAAGTTTTACTCATGATAATGTAAATTCAGGATTTTGAGAGCAAATACTTAAAATAGATGAGGGATTCCCTCGTCTATTTTAATTATTTGCCCTCAAAATATAGATGAGGGCTGGGCATGCTAAACAACTAATCAAGTGACAATGGCCTTACTGTATTCTGTTGTTAACTGTAAATCTGGTAAATTGTGGTGGCCTAATGAATAAGAACATCTGCCCTACAGTACCACAAGTGATGTGTTTTGGGTTCAATCTCAGGCATAAGGAGTCGAAATTTACACATGTTTACCTCCCCCTGACAGGTAATTTTATAAAAGGATGGTTAGACAAATAAAGTACCTGTCTTCAGTGACAGGTAGCCAATATTTTTTTATATTTTATTTTGGTGTTCAAAATATATCTTTGACAAAATTCATTCAAACAGCTGCTAATTAGTGCATGGAAACAAGGTGTCATTAAATTATTGGTAACATGTAGCTGCTTTGTCGTTAATTGTGAATTACATGTACTCGACAATTTCAACGACTGCATGTTCAGGTAATTCTTAAAGGTGATGGGTACACTTTTTGATCAGCTCTACTGTCTCGTGTGACTGGTAAATAGTTTTAATATTTCAACTCCTGGGTCGGGTCGGCTTGAAAAATGTAACTTGTTGCTTACTAATTTGGACTTAGTTTAAGAGGATAGATCAAAGGCTGGGATAACATTCAGACTGAGGAGGGACCGGACAGGACCACTAGTATTGGCGTCTGTCTGGAACATAAATTCTAAAAAAACTTACCGGTATCACAGTTTTCTGAAATTTGGTACTAGTATCCCCAAATGCCCGTGTGTGTGGGGGGGAAAAGGGGGGGGGGAGTTCAAAAATCTGAATTACTGAAGATATGGTTTTCAAATTTAGTTTGTGGGTACTTCACTACAAGTCAGTTGGAAATGCCTTTTTGTGACAGTCTGATCACTGCGGGCACCACCATTCGTACCCCATTCACATCCTGGGGTCAAATCACAATTGTCAATGTTTGGGGACTTCTGTCACTCGGATTTTCATTAACGTTGCTTGTCTATTGTTTCACAGCTGAAAGAGTCAAGTGGGACTTCAATACGAAGAACCTGAGGATCCCGAGTCCATCGATATTAATCACCCTCACAGATGGCTGAACTATCAACAACAGTTTCAGTGTTGGAGATATCAGATGGTCAACAACAATAAAACACTGTTGAGAAATCGTTCCAATGTTGTATAATTACCCCTTTTCAAAGGATACTTTTTAATTAAATTAAAAACACAGTTTTTTAAAGAAAAAACATCGTTTCTTATAGAGGAAGGATCGTTTCTTATAAGAGAAATTGCATATTGAAAAGGGTATCCTACTATGAAGAATCACCTTTTCAATATGTAAGGAAGAAAAAGCTTGTGTGTCTGGCCACACAAGTCAATGGACAACAGAAAAAGACACACAAGCTGCCATTTGTTCGTAGGGGCACTTGGACTCGAAATGAATAGGACCTCAACTCCTAAGGCAACAAGAGGCAAACCAGGAACAACATCCTACTTGACATTATAGAATACGGCATTAAACGAAACCTACTTGCTTGCCGGGATTCAGTGAGCTTCCTGGTGATCGGAGACCTTTGCCGGTGGCCTTTAGCTCTCAATCTTGGTACACAACACATCGCCTCCCACTAATGTATCTATACACAAAGATGTGATTGTCAATGTTACTGAATTTATTATCCTCTGTTAACTTGACCTTTGACATTTCGGCCTCCATAAGTTTTTTGCCGGAAGCGGGAGCATATCCTGAAGCATCCTTGGACTGGAAAAATATAACGGACACATTTTCCTGTTGAAGGAGGAGCACTGTGACACTGATCGCTGACCTGTTTGACCGTTACAGTTTCATTACCTGGCATATCGTTCCTGACAATCAAAACAATAATTTCAATTTCAGTGATTTCCTGAATTTTGGATCAAATTGGTAATCTTGACATATGAGCTAAATTTTGTTTTTGATCTGCACAGTCTATCCCTGATATATCTATTGACAAAACAATGCTACTGTGAAGAATTTCAGATTTGTAGGTCACATGGGCTTCAATATCTGATTTCACTGACCTCAGTTTTTGTCTGCGTGACTTCATAGTTATTCTAATAAAATTTGAGAGGAATCGATCAATTTGTTGAGAAGATAAGGAGCTAAATAACGAAAATGCATTCCATATGATTTCACCAGCTATTACAGCTGAGGTAGTCCAATATGATGAACCGAAAGGCGCTAAAATCGAAAATAAGCGAGTTCGACTTAAAATTTCAACTCACTTCACAAAAAGTGATTATATGGTCCTAAAACCTGAATTACAACACATATAAGGGAAGTGGGAAGAGGTGCCGACATACTGACTACGTCACATGACTTCACAGAATAGTCTTCTGGTTAACCTATTCTAAAGCACATACCAAGAATCTAGCGATTCGTGATATGTGTTGTATCTCAGGTACGCTTTTATTGTACCTGTTCATGTGGCAACTTCGATGATATGACCACACCGTCCCTAGCACCGGCATAAGCGGTATTAGATACAAATCTAGAGAGCTATGATGGAAATGCTCTGACAACTCGTATACTGGTAATTGGTGAGCTGTTTCGCTGTGACAACTCGTATATTGAAGATTGGTGAGCTGTATCGTCGTCAGATGTAAATGACGGCATTTAACACAAAAGACTAGTCTGTGAGGCCCGATGTCGACCCAGCATCAACTTCCCACAAATACCAACATATATCAAAGACCAAAAAGGTCTGTACAGGGGGCGGGCCTCGGGGACGAAACGTCCACCAGCAGAATCTCGCCATATACAGGTAAAAATTACAACACATATAAGGGAAGTGGGAAGAGGTGCCGACATACTGACTGCGTCACATGACTTCACAGAATAGTCTTCTGGTTTACCTATTCTAAAGCACATACCAAGAATCTAGCGATTCGTGATATGTGTTGTATCTCAGGTACGCTTTTATTGTACCTGTTCATGTGGCAACTTGGATGATATCGCCACACGGCCCCTAGCATCGGCATAAGCGGTATTAGATACAAATCTAGAGAGCTATGATGGAAATGCTCTGACAACTCGTATACTGGTAATTGGTGAGCCGTTTCGCTGTGACAACTCGTACATTGAAGATTGGTGAGCTGTATCGTCGTCAGATGTAAATGACGGTATTTAACACAAAAGACTAGTCTGTGAGGCCCGATGTCGACCCAGCATCAACTTCCCACAAATGCCAACATATATCAAAGACCAAAAAGGTCTGTACAGGGGGCGGGCCTCGGGGACGAAAAGTCCACCAGCAGAATCTCGCCATATACAGGTAAAAATTACAACACATATAAGGGAAGCATGCTACATTGCTGACATACCCGTAGACTAGGGAACCATGTTACTGGTTCCATGCAAAACTAAATACATGTATCCCATGCATGTGCTCGGCCGCACTGATAGACCCATGATACATTAATTCACAGAAGTGTATTCCCAACGTATATGTCCGTTATTATATATAGAACATGTATGAAAACAAAATATAATGCCGACTATATTCCCTGTTTGATTTCAAATAATCGCTAGATTATATTTAGTAAGTATACTACAATAATGCTCATGAAAATGTGATAATTCAGTGCAGTCTATTATAAAATCGCGATAATTGTTCAATTAAAAAGAAATAGACGTGGGCGACCGAGTTCATTACGTGTATGTTAAGTAACTCTCTTTATGGTGGTTATGACGGCGAAAACCATAGTTTAAATTTTATCAGTTCTCAGCGGGGCATTGATAGCATGACATAATACTGAACACGTTTAAATGTCACTCAAAACAAGTTATTCCTTTTTACACTCTGTCTCCAAGTACATCGTTCATTCTACCAATCACAGATTTCGCGCTCCTAACATCGAACTATATATAGACATTCTATTGCTGTCGCTCAAGCTGTTCAAGGATGTTTTCTCTATGCGTATAAGCAGTTTTGAATTGAACCAGCTGCATGGCTCTCCAATATTCGCCACATACAAATGAGCTCTGTAGTTGTTTGAAGGTGCACCTTGTCTAATGGATCGACGACTAAAGCTTCCTCTTTGTTATACGTGATTGTTGAATTAAATTGCACGTGCACCGATATTGTACGTATCAAAGAGCAAACAAATTCATGTCCAGGCGCAATTACATAAAGATAGTGTAGATATTCTTATAGCAAGACAATAGCTCGAATATGCCAAAAAATTGACAACCGTCAAATAGTTGCTGTTGGATAGTATTTACTAAAAGCTTGTTCAAACTCACTGGAGGCACACCGTACATATTGATGTATCTGGCTTATGTCTATAGGCAAATAGCAAATGGGCGTATAGGCAAATGAGGAGAGTGCCCCGTGGCCTTGGGGCTGTGCACAATCCTCATAAAATTAAATAAAGCATTACAAAAAAAATTGCAAGGATTGGCCCATTACATTTGTGCAGAGATGTAATCTGGGAAACTAAATTTTCGAAACTTAAGTTGTTCAAATATCAATGTTTTGAAATCAACTTTTAAATTCCCTTGCCAATGTCAAATTATAAGCGAGACGTTAGTGTTTGACGCATTTGCGATTATTGCCTCTTCTAGACAGTCCAATTTCACTGGATTACACGGATTCCTATTTAGTGTCGAAGGTGAATTCTACCTCTATCAGCAAAGGCTAAAACATTATCTCCTTGACTGAATATCTTCTGGTATGCCCATGAAAACATCGCTATAACTAAATATATTTGTTCAATCTCCAAGAGGAACTGAGAGATGTGGTATTTGCCTCACAGCTAAGTAATTTCAAAAGTCCGTGGGGCTATGTGTGATCCTCTCTTCGGAGTTCAATAGCTTCAGCAGATCATATCACCGAGGAACCTTCGGTTGATTGAATGTCGTATTCACGCCGGAATCTGTATTCAATAGATACGAAATATAACTAGAGAGAGTTCACAAATGGTACTTAGCTTGATTGATATTTTCGGCACTCGTGATCGCTTTGAATGTGTTTGTCTTCCATGTAATATTTCTTCGAATCCTTTGAGGCATCCGTTAATTAATAAAGTACTTGAAGCGCTCACTTTTGTTCCCTCATCCCCGAACACAGATCTAAAAAAAAACATAATTTAGGTTTGTAAAACTCGATCTGTTCATATGCGTTTCTTCTACTTCTATGGCTTCATATTGATTCCATATTGAGCGAACCATTTCTACTCGTGAAAACACGTTAAATTACTGGATTTCACAGATTGTTTCTCAAAAAAGATATTAAGTTTTCAGTGAGAAATACATTTACATTATCATAATCATCACATGACAGCTTTCTACAAATTAGTTTTAGAGTTAAGTGTTACGTTATATATAAAATATATCGAAATCCATTATCCGTCCGTTGTCTATAACAACATCTCTGGTTGTACCTCAGTTATGCCTTGATTGTGGCCATTGGGATTTCTGTGAATAGTTACAGCATTTTCATTTGAACAGATGCCACTACTGTCACCCGGGCCTTTCGGTTAACCGAAAGATTAATGCTAGATATTAAATAATCTATTGAATGTTAACGGTTGAGTTTGATGATCTGTTTCTCCTTGCCTTTGGGCTCATTTTCTTACATGGCAGTGCGACCTACGAAGTAGGGTAGGCATTAGGAATCTGGCGCGAATCCCCTCCCCTTCCCAGTTGAATTCTGCCTATATTAAGATGGGCACTGCCCAAGTCCAAATCAGCAGTGATTTTCATCAAAAATCACCAGAAACTTTCATCAAAAGTAGGTCAGCTCAGAACTAGCTGGTAACAGTCCCTTAATGCACCTTCATGCCAAAAATCAAGGTTCTAATGTCCACAGTTCTCTTTATTTTGCCGACGAAAGGATTCGGATGGACTGACTCACTCACTCACCGGACAATTTGCAAATGAGAGCCTACTTCACATGGCAGTGTGACTGACGTCACAGGACCTATGAAGTAGGGTTTGACATGATATAGGTGTGTACTCGAGAGATGACTTTGGGGCCCTATGTACTACCGTGAGAGAATTTATATAGCAGTCTCTAATTGACAGTGGGTACTATTAACTTTCCCAGATGTCACCGCTGGTGAGTTATTAGCGTAGCAACTATTATCGCCGTCAGTTCCTATTACCCTGGACACATATCAGCCCAGCGTTATAGCACATCAGGGAACCTTCAAAAGTCACAGTGAAACATACAACCAAGGGTTCCCGATGGCATGTCAGTGCACTCGCTGAGCCATCAATAGATAAAAAAATAAATATGAATCAAATTTTCATCAGAATTCGGTCAGCTCAGAACTTGCTGGTAGCAATGCCCTAATGCACGTTCATGCCAAAAGTCAAAGTTCTAATGTCAACGGTTCTCCTTATTTTGCCGACGAAAGGATTCGGATGGACTGACTGACTGACTCACTCATTACCGGACAATTTGCAAATGGTAGCCTACTTCGTAGGAATAGGAATACGGACAGTGTGGACCGTGGTCACATTCTGCTAAAAGTCTTACAAAGTTACAGTGTTGGTCGATGGGGTCAGAATGCATTTGTTCGCTCAGTCAATCAATGACAAACTACACACAATAGTAAAAACTGCCTGCATGCAACTATTTTCAGGATTTTGACTAGAAGACTCCTCCCTACCTGTGGATAGACTATGGGGTGTCTCTATGTTGATATTACAGATCAGTGCTCTCCACAGGAGGTGGCCATCAAACTGGGAGGGGGGGAGTCAGAGCGTAGGGGATTCAAACATAATCAGAGCAGGGTGGGTTGGGGGTGGGTTCTGGGGGGGACCTAATTCTTACTCAAATTGAAGTGCACCTCTTACCTCTTGTTGGCAACTATTAAATCCCACTAATTAGAATCCCACTAGTTAGAGTATCGGTACATGTATTTTGTGAAAATATTTCGTATGATTTATCAAAACTGCAAATGCATGTATAAACAAGTATAGGTCACCTCTGTTCTTTATAAATGTATGGGAGATATAATCACTAACGATGCGTCCTGGGTCAGTGAAAGTGACAACCCTTATTTTTACATGCCATACATATTTGGAAAGCTTGAATTACATATATTAGTAATCCATCGAGTACAGTACAGGTGTTTCATACTCCCTTGAATAAGTACACTCACATGACTGTAATCAAACAGTACTGGTAATATTATATGAGTTATACATGTATGCCTATTTATATAATATATTAATATTTTTATAGAAGGAAGATGCCAGAAGCAAAAGCTATGATGTACTGGAAGACCTCACTCGAACAGAAGATGATGTGAAGTATGCAAAGAATTCCTGCAACACTGCAGATCTAATTTGCAGAAATGATGTAAGTACTGTTAATGAGAAATCTTTTTTTGTTTGGTTTTTAAATTTAGATCCCCAAAGAACCCTATTCATTTGGATTTCCAAATACTGGCTTTTCTAGCCTTCCAGTTCTTTGTATAGCTTGCCCATGCAGCCGAAAAGAACCATGAAATCCGACTCTACCTGGGAAAGTTGATTGTCAAACCATGTTTTTTCTTCAATATCAATGAAAAACGGACATTGATCTCCAAGTATGCATTGCTTGGTATGAATCGGTACCAAATTTCAGAAAAAGCTTAATGCAGAGAAGAGCTCATCAGAAATTGGCAGACATCCATTTTCGTCTCTCTGTAGTACTATGACCTAAATAATTTCTATACAAAATGTCACTGCAATATGACTAGAGTGACTTTCATCTATTCTCTGTTGAGAAGCATTTCTCAGGATCATTGAGTACATTTCATATCCCATTTCACCAGTTGAGATATAGAACTTTCAATCTGTGATTGCCTTCTCGTGTAATTTAAATTAGATACCCTTGTAAGAGTGGGTGAGTGAGTAGTAGGGTTTAGTGTCGTTTTCAACACAACGCTGCCTACATGTACCAGAACACGAGAGTGTTCACAGTTCCTATTACCCTGGACATTGATCAGTCCAGCCAGTACAGCTCCCAGTCACCTATCCAAGTATTGACTGAGCTTAATAATGCTTAACTTCGGTGATTCGACGAGAACTGGTGTGTTGATCTTGTAGGATTAGGCCATTGTCACTTGATTGGTTGTTTAGCATGACCTTGATTTTTTTAAATACACATGCTAGATGCTATAATTATTTATTATTAATTATTAATTTGCAAACCAATTGTATATGAATATAAAGAAAATGAGTAAGTTTTACTCATGATAATGTAAATTCAGGATTTTGAGAGCAAATACTTAAAATAGATGAGGGATTCCCTCGTCTATTTTAATTATTTGCCCTCAAAATATAGATGAGGGCTGGGCATGCTAAACAACTAATCAAGTGACAATGGCCTTACTGTATTCTGTTGTTAACTGTAAATCTGGTAAATTGTGGTGGCCTAATGAATAAGAACATCTGCCCTACAGTACCACAAGTGATGTGTTTTGGGTTCAATCTCAGGCATAAGGAGTCGAAATTTACACATGTTTACCTCCCCCTGACAGGTAATTTTATAAAAGGATGGTTAGACAAATAAAGTACCTGTCTTCAGTGACAGGTAGCCAATATTTTTTTTTATTTTATTTTGGTGTTCAAAATATATCTTTGACAAAATTCATCCAAACAGCTGCTAATTAGTGCATGGAAACAAGGTGTCATTAAATTATTGGTAACATGTAGCTGCTTTGTCGTTAATTGTGAATTACATGTACTCGAAAATTTCAACGACTGCATGTTCAGGTAATTCTTAAAGGTGATGGGTACACTTTTTGATCAGCTCTACTGTCTCGTGTGACTGGTAAATAGTTTTAATATTTCAACTCCTGGGTCGGGTCGGCTTGAAAAATGTAACTTGTTGCTTACTAATTTGGACTTAGTTTAAGAGGATAGATCAAAGGCTGGGATAACATTCAGACTGAGGAGGGACCGGACAGGACCACTAGTATTGGCGTCTGTCTGGAACATAAATTCTAAAAAAACTTACCGGTATCACAGTTTTCTGAAATTTGGTACTAGTATCCGCAAATGCCCGTGTGTGTGTGGGGGAAAAGGGGGGGGGGGTGAGTTCAAAAATCTGAATTACTGAAGATATGGTTTTCAAATTTAGTTTGTGGGTACTTCACTACAAGTCAGTTGGAATTGCCTTTTTGTGACAGTCTGATCACTGCGGGCACCACCATTCGTACCCCATTCACATCCTGGGGTCAAATCACAATTGTCAATGTTTGGGGACTTCTGTCACTCGGATTTTCATTAACGTTGCTTGTCTGTTGTTTCACAGCTGAAAGAGTCAAGTGGGACTTCAATACGAAGAACCTGAGGATCCCGAGTCCATCGATATTAATCACCCTCACAGATGGCTGAACTATCAACAACAGTTTCAGTGTTGGAGATATCAGATGGTCAACAACAATAAAACACTGTTGAGAAATCGTTCCAATGTTGTATAATTACCCCTTTTCAAAGGATACTTTTTAATTAAATTAAAAACACAGTTTTTTAAAGAAAAAACATCGTTTCTTATAGAGGAAGGATCGTTTCTTATAAGAGAAATTGCATATTGAAAAGGGTATCCTACTATGAAGAATCACCTTTTCAATATGTAAGGAAGAAAAAGCTTGTGTGTCTGGCCACACAAGTCAATGGACAACAGAAAAAGACACACAAGCTGCCATTTGTTCGTAGGGGCACTTGGACTCGAAATGAATAGGACCTCAACTCCTAAGGCAACAAGAGGCAAACCAGGAACAACATCCTACTTGACATTATAGAATACGGCATTAAACGAAACCTACTTGCTTGCCGGGATTCAGTGAGCTTCCTGGTGATCGGAGACCTTTGCCGGTGGCCTTTAGCTCTCAATCTTGGTACACAACACATCGCCTCCCACTAATGTATCTACACACAAAGATGTGATTGTCAATGTTACTGAATTTATTATCCTCTGTTAACTTGACCTTTGACATTTCGGCCTCCATAAGTTTTTTACCGGAAGCGGGAGCATATCCTGAAGCATCCTTGGACTGGAAAAATATAACGGACACATTTTCCTGTTGAAGGAGGAGCACTGTGACACTGATCGTTGACCTGTTTGACCGTTACAGTTTCATTACCTGGCATATCGTTCCTGACAATCAAAAAAATAATTTCAATTTCAGTGATTTCCTGAATTTTGGATCAAATTGGTAATCTTGACATATGAGCTAAATTTTGTTTTTGATCTGCACAGTCTATCCCTGATATATCTACTGACAAAACAATGCTACTGTAAAGAATTTCAGATTTGTAGGTCACATGGGCTTCAATATCTGATTTCACTGACCTCAGTTTTTGTCTGCGTGACTTCATAGTTATTCTAATAAAATTTGAGAGGAATCGATCAATTTGTTGAGAAGATAAGGAGCTAAATAACGAAAATGCATTCCATATGATTTCACCAGCTATTACAGCTGAGGTAGTCCAATATGATGAACCGAAAGGCGCTAAAAAGCGAAAATAAGCGAGTTCGACTTAAAATTTCAACTCACTTCACAAAAAGTGATTATATGGTCCTAACACCTGAATTACAACACATATAAGGGAAGTGGGAAGAGGTGCCGACATACTGACTACGTCACATGACTTCACAGAATAGTCTTCTGGTTAACCTATTCTAAAGCACATACCAAGAATCTAGCGATTCGTGATATGTGTTGTATCTCAGGTACGCTTTTATTGTACCTGTTCATGTGGCAACTTGGATGATATGACCACACGGCCCTAGCACCGGCATAAGCGGTATTAGATACAAATCTAGAGAGCTATGATGGAAATGCTCTGACAACTCGTATACTGGTAATTGGTGAGCTGTTTCGCTGTGACAACTCGTATATTGAAGATTGGTGAGCTGTATCGTCGTCAGATGTAAATGACGGCATTTAACACAAAAGACTAGTCTGTGAGGCCCGATGTCGACCCAGCATCAACTTCCCACAAATACCAACATATATCAAAGACCAAAAAGGTCTGTACAGGGGGCGGGCCTCGGGGACGAAACGTCCACCAGCAGAATCTCGCCATATACAGGTAAAAATTACAACACATATAAGGGAAGTGGGAAGAGGTGCCGACATACTGACTGCGTCACATGACTTCACAGAATAGTCTTCTGATTAACCTATTCTAAATCACATACCAAGAATCTAGCGATTCGTGATATGTGTTGTATCTCAGGTACGCTTTTATTGTACCTGTTCATATGGCAACTTGGATGATATGACCACACGGCCCCTAGCACCGGCATAAGCGGTATTAGATACAAATCTAGAGAGCTATGATGGAAATGCTCTGACAACTCGTATACTGGTAATTGGTGAGCTGTTTCGCTGTGACAACTCGTATATTGGAGATTGGTGAGCTGTATCGTCGTCAGATGTAAATGACGGCATTTAACACAAAAGACTAGTCTGTAAGGCCCGATGTCGACACAGCATCAACTTCCCACAAGTGCCAACATATATCAAAGACCAAAAGGTCTGTACAGGGGGCGGGCCTCGGGGACGAAACGTCCACCAGCAGAATCTCGCCATATACAGGAAAAAATTACAACACATATAAGGGAAGTGGGAAGAGGTGCTGACATACTGACTGCGTCACATGACTTCACAGAATAGTCTTCTGGTTAACCTATTCTAAAGCACATACCAAGAATCTAGCGATTCGTGATATGTGTTGTATCTCAGGTACGCTTTTATTGTACCTGTTCATGTGGCAACTTGGATGATATGACCACGCGGCCCCTAGCACCGGCATAAGCGATATTAGATACAAATCTAGAGAGCTATGATGGAAATGCTCTGACAACTCGTATACTGGTAATTGGTGAGCCGTTTCGATGTGACAACTCGTACATTGAAGATTGGTGAGCTGTATCGTCGTCAGATGTAAATGACGGCATTTAACACAAAAGACTAGTCTGTGAGGCCCGATGTCGACCCAGCATCAACTTCCCACAAATGCCAACATATATCAAAGACCAAAGAGGTCTGGTCAGGGGGCGGGCCTCGGGGACCAAACGTCCACCAGCAGAATCTCGCCATATACAGGTAAAAATTACAACACATATAAGGGAAGTGGGAAGAGGTGCCGACATACCGACTGCGTCACATGACTTCACAGAATAGTCTTCTGGTTAACCTATTCTAAAGCACATACCAAGAATCTAGCGATTCGTGATATGTGTTGTATCTCAGGTACGCTTTTATTGTACCTGTTCATGTGGCAACTTGGATGATATGACCACACGACCCCTAGCACCGGCATAGGCGGTATTAGATACAAATCTAGAGAGCTATGATGGAAATGCTCTGACAACTCGTATACTGGTAATTGGTGAGCTGTTTCGCGGTGTAATAGGAATACGTGTAATCCAGTGGAATTGGACTGTCTAGCAGATGCAATAATCGCAAAAGCGTCAAACACTGGCGTCTCGCTTATAATTTGACAATGGCAAAGGAGTTTAAAAGTTGACATCAAAACATATTTCAGTTGAAATAGTGTTATGTCTCAAACGAGGAACTGTGGTTATCAACATCGGCTTAAACAAGTCGTAAATATGCACTAGCTCGACATGACGACCTTGGATTCAGTAAGCGCCAGTAACTGCAAGGCCATTCCATAAAGGGAGTTTACGTTCTACTTCGGGTATTTGAACGTATATATTTGCAACATCATGCACATATTTAGCTGGTAATTTTTTTGTCAGAACATAAATATTTGTTTTTTTTTATTTTCAATTTCAGTGATTTCTGAGGTGGTGAATGTATCTATTAAAAGATATGGAAGTATTTTAGATATCAACGCAATTTCGATTAAGCATTTCTCACAAATGGATTGAACTCTTTCTTGCCATTGTAGTTAAATCGGAACATTCGTCAAGCAAAGAAGCCAAGCAGATTCTTCCGCTCTTAGCTTTTCCTTATACGGATTCAGAGATAATTTAATATACTCTTGTGTAGCAGGCCATCGTAAAAGTGCAATCTGAGTATGAGTAACTAATTATACCGTTAATTATTCCACACTGTTGCATGGGCGTAACGTACTATTTAGCCGAGGATGAAGACGCCAAATATAATGGGGAATCCGCGAGAAACATCTCATAAAGAAACACAGAAATGAATGATTTGGATTTAGTCCATTGATTAATACTTCCAAGGCAAAAAGGCAAGAAGAAATAGATCATCAAACCCAACCGTTAGCATTCAATAAATTATTTAATATATAGCATTAGTATATAAAAATAATTTCTCGATTCACAGTAAAACGACACAATACAGGTGAATTCGGTTAACCGAAAGGCCCGGATGACAGTAGTGTCATCTGTTCAAATGAAAATGCCGTAACTATTCACCGAAATCCCATTGGCCACAATCAAGGCATAACCGAGGTACAACCAAAGATGTTGTTATAGACAACGGCCGAATAATGGATTCGATCAATATGGAATCAATATGAAGTCATAGAAGTAGAAGAAACGCAGATGAACAGATCGAGTTTTATAAGCCTAAATTATTGTTTTTTCAGATCTGTGTTCGGGGATGAGGAAACAAAAGTGAGCGTTTCAAGCGCTTTATTAATTAACGGATACCTCAAAGGATTCGAAGAAATATTACATGGAAGACAAACAGGTTCAAAGCGATCACGAGTGCCGAAAACATCAATCAATCTAAAGTACCATTTGTGAACTCTCTCTAGTTATATTTCGCATCTATTGAATACAGATTCCGGCGTGAATACGACATTCAATTAACCGAAGGTTCCTCGGTAATATTATCTGCTGAAGCTATAGAACTCCGAAGAGGGGATCACACATAGGCCCAAGGACTCTCGAAATTACTTAGCTGTGCGGCAAATATCCACAACTCTCAGTTCCTCTTGGAGAGTGAACAAATATATTTAGTTATAGCGATGTTTTCATGGGCATACCAGAAGATATTCAGTCAAGGAGATAATGCTTTAGCCTCTGCTGATAGAGATAGATTTCACCTTCGACACCGAATAGGAATACGTGTAATCCAGTGGAATTGGACTGTCTAGCAGATGCAATAATCGCAAAAGCGTCAAACACTGGCGTCTCGCTTATAATTTGACAATGGCAAAGGAGTTTAACAGTTGACATCAAAACAGTGATATTTGACAACTTCAGTTTCGAAAATTTAGTTTCCCAGATTCTCTCTCTATGCGTATGTATGGGACAATCCTTGTCTTTGTGAGCTATTTGCCTATAGACATAAGCCAGATGCATCAATATACGTATGTAACGTGTGCCTCCAGTGAGTTAAGAAAGCTTTTAGTAAATACTATCCAATAGCAACTATGACGGTTATCAATTTTTTTTGGCATATTCGCGCTATTGTCTTGCTATAAGAATACCTAGAATATGTTTCTGAAATGGCGCCTGGACATGAATTTGTTTTGGTCGTTGATACGTACAATGTCGGAGCACGTGCAATTTAATTCAGTGTTCGATGCATTGGACAAGGTGCACATTCAAACAACTACAGTGCTCATTTGTATGTGGCGAATATTGGAGAGCCATACAGCTGGCCAAATTCTAAATTGCTGATACCATTACAGAAAACATCCTTGGGCGACTTGAGCGACAGCAATATAATGTCTAGTTGGACGCTAGGAGCGCGAAATCAGTGATTGGTCGGATGATCGATGTACTTGGAGACAGACTGTAAAAAGGAATAACTTGTTTTGAGTGACATGTAAACGTGTTCATTATTATGTCATGCTATCAATGCCCCGCTGAGAACTGATCAAATTTAAACTATGGTTTTCGTCGTCACAACCACCATAAAGAGGGTTACTTAACCCTATCTGGCCTGGGCGATTTGGGGTGTGTCGCAGCCTGGGGGGGGGGGGCGGAAAGTGCCCCCCCTATATATTTTCTCTACCTCTAAGGCTAGAGCGCTGAAACTTACCACACAGTATCTTGGGTTCAAGCTCTACCGGAAAATGTAAAAAAATCCAAGATGGCCGCCATGATGACGTCACAGTGAGATCATCTTCTCGGAAGCCATTTTTCGACCTTTTTGGGGTCGATTTTTCGAAATTTTCATTTTTCAGATTTTTCTCTCGAAAAAAATCTTATAAAATAGAGAATAATTAGTTTTGCATAAATAATATACTTTCAAGGCCTTTTAGGCAAGGAAAATGTGAAGAAATGGACCGAAAAGATGAAAAACACGACTTTCGCGGATACCACGTGGCCGTCATTTTGAATTTACCCATGATTTACCCATACCCATGATATGAAAATAGACTCAAAATGACCCCAATAAGATAAGCTTAAAAGTCACCAAGTTTCAGCCTCCTCGATTTTGTCGTTTCGGAGCAGCAGTGAAAAGTTCACTAGGGGGGGAGCACTTTCCGCCCCAGGCCAGGTAGGGTTAACATATACGTAATGAACTCGGTCGCCCACGTCTATTTTTTTAAATCGAACGTCTTTCTTGAAGCAGCCAGCACGAATCGAGTGAACACTCATTCCCATAGCAGTATTATATACGGAGCCATAATGACAGATAACATTCCCATAAACCGACATATTGGATTTGCCCATCGTACATTATTTTACGTTATTATCTATGCTATATATGCATCGTGACGGCCCTGGGTACAGTCGTCATATCAGACATCTAGTAATCTACTAACAATAGACCTAGAGTATATTTTCTGTAAGTTATCGCCCATTCTAAAATAATATGAGGAAGTGTCATGAGAGATTAACCCAACCTGGCCAACCTGACCTTGGACGCACACCTTCTGCCCCACCCCCTCCCCGCGTCAGGCAGCCCCTGTTCTGTTTTTTGTTGGAGGGGGGGGGGAATTCTTCGAGAGAATGTCGAAAAAAAAATATGAAAAATAGGGAATCGTTTTAAAAATTCTCGGTCGATTTTCTCGATATCGTTTTTTATTCTTCTTTTTTTGACTCGTTGAGAATCAATGGTTTTATGTTGATCGAGAGAATGTCGAGAAATTTTGATCGAGAAAGCTTCGAGAGAATATCGCGAAACCATCGAGGGGCGAATGAATACAATAACGTCATTCACAGATTAACAGCTGTTGCGCCGCTATGTGTGAGGGTGCTACATAAAGTAAGGTAAAATTGAGCTGTATCTGCCGCTTCAACAATGTAATGCTAACATACCATGTTATCGCGATTTTATAATACACTGCACTGAATTATCACATTTTCATAAGTTTTATTGTATTATACTTACTAAATATAATCCAGCGATTATTTGAAATCAAACAGGGAATATCGTCGGCATTATATTTTGTTTTCATACATGTTCTATCTATAATAACGGACATATACGTTGAGAATACACTTCTGTGAATTAATGTATCATGGGTCATCAGTGGGGCCGAGCAAATGCATGAGATACATGTATTTAGTTCTGCATGGAACCAGTAACATGGTTTGTCTACGGGTATGTCAGCAATGTAACATGATAGGGAGGGTATCAGGCTACGCGAAGTAGCCTGGAGAAAAGTTCTCGAACAATAAAAACCTAGCAATAAAGCAAAGAAAAACCGATTTCGCGAATCATTCGGTTTTTCTGAAAAAAAATTTCGATTCTATCTGACATTTACAATTCGCGATTTTGAGAAAAAATAACAGATTTCTCGACGAAAACCGAACGATATTTGGAGACGATAGCCCTTTCCTGAACCATTACTGCATATGACAACTAAGAGTGCTGCGTCTGCTGAGTGTAAGGGAAGTGTTATACTCCGGTTTCAAGTTGTATTTCTTTTTCAATTAGTCTATATAGAATCAAATTTTTAAGGAAAATCTTTGAAATAATATAACTCTGGTATGGAAAAGTAGACTACACATTAGAAAGTTTAAGGAAATCCTTTTTGAGACTGATAACGAAGATTATACGACAGCTGTTTCGATGCCAGTCAAATAGCTCCAATACCAGCGGGATTAGTCACCGGTCTCATCCTTTCTCTGTGTGTTCAGCTGACCGTCCAGGCAGCCGGAATATGACAAGGTGAGGTTAGGTCGACACATTATGATTTTGCAACGTCTGAACAAGGCTGAATTCTGTCGCGGAACATCGATTTTCACTTTCTTGAAACACAGAGGGACCTGTTTTAATTGATTCTGGATATTTAATCAATAGTCCTCGGAATCACACATATGTGTACCATTCAAGGACATCTCCGTTTTAGTTTATGAAGAACGCTGAAGACAAAAATGGGACTTTCGTTTTCTCTGAATTTGTGATTTGGCCTTTCGAACTTCCCACGCTCAAACTAAACATTAAATTTAATAGGTGCAAGGAGTGTTAGCAACAAAATCCCGAGATAACTCAGACCAGAAACGACGTACCACACCTGCGGATTTCCGAATTTCAGATCTCGGTAGGAAATGACCATCTTGGTCTCTCGGAGTTCCTAGAACCCGGAACCACTCTACTTTGTCGAACTCCGACACAGTGACAAAGATGTTCTTGCTACAAACGTTTCCAGATATAAGATATGAAAATAAAGAACGAGAAACTCTGAGGGGATGGGTGGGTGTAGTTCGTCGTATGCGACGTTAGACCAAGTCAATGCGGTTATATAGCCGGTGGATATGTTTCCTTATTCCTTATTCTAAAATCCTTTAACGTGTATAGCTGCAATTTAAAACGCTTTCAAGCGATGAGAACAATCAACCTAGGTACTACGATCGGCAAGCGTTATGTCTTTGAGACAGCTTTTATCACGTGTAATATCCCTGGCAAACAAGAGTTAAGTGTGTGATGACCTGTCGGCCTAATCTGACGTACTTCAGAAGACTGTCAAGCATTTTCGAACAATCGTTCTCTCTGAGGAGATAGCAAAGCTGCCCATGAGCATGGACATTGCATCGATTTGCGCCAGAGATAGAACACACGACATAAGTTATAGCTGCCTAAAAGATATATGGCGTGTCGAAAGATATATCGTGTGACAAATATATTCTGACTCGGGAAAGCGTTTATCTGCAAATTTATAGTGACAGCACTCTATTCTCTTGAAACAGAGCAATTATGCAGGACGTTGTAGAATCGACGAAGGAGTCGAGAGACGACCATGGAGGTTTGATTTCCCCGTTATTCAAACGAGGGCCAAATTTACAATGGTATTTGATTTCAACCGAAACTTGGTGAATACAGATCCATACCATCGTCATTAGTTGACACCTTTTGACTCTCTCAAAGCAATATGTTAATGGCCTCGGCGTAATTTGCAATCTGTCAAGAAGTCTCTCGATGACACGACGCAGGACACTTTGTGGACATTGGGTCATCAGGGAATCAAGAATTCGAATTCCAATCAAATACATGCTACTCAAAGACTAGCAGCTTTTCACTTGAGTCTTTTGACTAATGTTCTCAATTCTCATGCATCAGAGTTTGGGCCGTAACGAGGTTATTTATCACAGAGTATTGGCAACAAATGTTTAAAAAAGGGTGTGTGACCGGGTGGCTTTCATCTATGCTTCCAGATATGCTGACCACCACAAAGACGCGATGACTTTTACTGAAATGCATTAGATCATTTTTTGACTTGTCATTTCGAGCAGAAGTCATGATTTCTTGTCATATTTCTATGAAATATAACCAAATCTAAAATGCTGATTCCGAATATTTCTAAAATATGTTACGCCTCTCCAGCCGTTTTCATGATCACTTTTTCGTAGTTGATTAGCAAGTTTTACACCCACTTTACCTCGCAACTTTCCCGAGTTGAAAAGGTTGCCCGTAGAAATAAATTCGTTATCCTGTCTCTGCTCGTTTGATACTGAATTTTATCCTGTTTCCAGGCACAGGACACTTTGTGGACATTGGGTCATCAGGGAATCAAGAATTGGAATTCCAATCAAATACATGCTACTCAAAGACTAGCAGCTTCATTATGTTGACTAATGTTTGCAATTCTCACGCATCAGAGTTTGGGCCGTAACGAGGTTATATATCCCAGAGTATTGGCAACAAATGTTTAAAAAGGGTGTTTGACCGGGTGGCTTTGATCTATGCTTCCAGCTATGCTGACCACCACAAATGCACGATGACTTTTACTGAAATGCATTAGATCGTTTTTCTCGCCAAATTATGCCGCGGAGGCATGACAGTTTCCAGAACAAAATCTAGCAGTATATGTATTTGCCAAAAGTTCATTGTTAAAGGGCTAACCCTACCTGGCCTGTTGTTTTACTCCTCAGCCCTACGGGCTCAGGAGTATTGTTGTGGCCCTGGGAATGTGTCTGTCCGTCTGTCCGAGCCGTATCTCGATAACTATTTTACAGGTTATGATCCTTTTATTTTTTACTTGTGCCTTTGAGACTTTCAGGTCTAACCGGTCGTTAATTATTTTTTTACAATTTTTTTATTTTTCTACCATTTTCCAGTCTCCTAAAACGGATCTACGAGTATGCATACATTAGCCCTACTTTTATACTGATTTACATACTCTAACTAGCTTGTAGCCAATCAAGAGCTCCATAGTAAAGTTTGTATTTCAGCCATTGGTTCAGTGTATTGAATAACTGGTCATTGGTTTGGTCTAGAAGTCTATATTTCTCTGCATATTCAGTAGTACGGTATTGCCAGACTAATTGTCGTCTCCCTACGCTGTTGAGAAAAAAATAGTCTGACATTAAAACTGTGAAAACCGACTCGTTATTTCGTCTAAAAGTTCTCAGAATGGATTTGAACGATAATAAACGCCTGTTTTATCGGAAAAGGGCAACTTGTACTTTGTCTTGTAACAGAATTGTAGGAACCTGTGAGATTCGGTCAAAAGCGAAAGTAGTCAAAAACGAAAGTAGTGCCCATGTGTTTGTGCTTCCTGCCAACACATCCGATGATGGAGTTGAGTTTTTAGTTGTAAAATGAACTGTGGTCGTCAGCCATAACAAGTCCTCTAAAATATACTTCATGGAAGATAGCGAAAGGTATGGCCAACCCAATAAATCAACGCAAACATCATTGTTGTTGTTGTTGTTGTTGCACTGACGCTAATGCATTACCAACGGAGATTCGTCAGAGGAGTTTCTATCTCACATTATGATAACGTTTAAAAAATTATATTTTTTTTCTTAAAAATATATAAAACAGGGGTTGAATTGTGAATAATATTGTGAATATTTTTTTTAAATAATTGTTTGTTTCACGGTAACATCAACTGCTTGACAGGATATGGGGCAACAGATAAACAGAGGACAAATGGACAAAAGACCTGTCCGACACTTAGTTTCAGGCCAGGGCAATAAGATCACAACTGTACATGTTTTTTCCCCCTGTAGATATGTGGATACCTGGTCACTTTTTACCCCTCGGCCATTTTGGCCTCGGAGTATTGTCGTTGCCATGTACGTCCGTCCGTCTGTTCGTACGTCTGTACGTCCGTCCGTCCGTTAACACATTTTAGGCAAAACCGCTTGAGATACAACCACTAAATTTTCAACACTTATTTAGGCACCGTTTCCAATTATCGTTCGCGAATGAATCGTTTATTTCGTCAAATTTTCTCGAAGTCGCGATTTTCCAAGGCGCGAGGGAATGGTTTTTTTTCTTCAAAATAAACGATTCATTCGCGATCGCTGTTCGAATGGTTTTTTTCTGTTGGCAATCGTTTTTCAATCGAGAAAATTCTCGCGAATAAAAAGCGATATCGCGATTCAATCGCTTTTTAATCGAGAAAATATAAACGATTGAAAAAAAACGATTGAGGATTATAGCCGAAAGTAGTACGCCATTGGTTCAGCCTGACTGACCCGCATACACGTTCGAGTTTCTAACACTTCAGTCAGACTATATAAAGTTCGATCATTTTTTCTTCTTCCTTTTCCATTCTTTGCCTAGTGTAAAACTATAGCGTGTTTCTGTACAGTTGGCGGTTATATAGATACGATGGGGATATTGAAAGAAATTGAAAAAAAAAATCTATATATATACATAGGAATAATGGTTATGCATATAATTATAACTTCATATTTACATATATTTTGTACGGGACACAGACCCGGATATGGTCAGATTGGGTCATTTGCACTTGCAATTTCGTGTATTATTTTGGGTATTTCTGTGTTTTAAAGCTGGTATTATTCCAGATTTCTTGTGTAGTATTTTTCGTGAACGTTTTTGGCATCTGTGCGGGCTGAATTGTTGAGTTGATTCGTCAGATTTTCGCTGTACGCGTGGTTTTTTGTCCTACGATCACCATTTTCCTTGTGTAGATAGATGGCGCTGTATTGAATATAACATTGTCAAACGGGGTTTTGAGTCTTCGAAAGCACTTAATTATTAATATATAGCGCGGGCTATTTGTAAAAATTTTCACAACTGGTTAATCCAGTAAGAGATGAAATTATATACTATTCAGTTGGTTTTTGGCTTGAGCTTCCCTTTGGAATCATTCATAGTTCATTTATCAACATATAAAATTAAAATAAAAAGTATTGTACATATGCGAATCCAACCGTTATATGCGATTCAATCACCATTGTGATTGCGATTCAATCACCATTGTGATATGTATTTGATATAAATATGAAATCACTGCCGCGAATATTCTTATAATAAATAAAATTAACTTGATGGTGATTTTTTGAACTTATTCACATCTCAATAGTTTAAAAACTGTACCAAAACATGAATGGATACCCTTTCCTAATGTATGTTTTACTATAACAAAATATACATATTTAATTACACTATTTTTCACCTTAATTAACCTAGAAATTCTCGGCTGGAGGGCTAAGCTGTTCTGGGTTATCGCCATGCGCCCATTCACACCTCTATGAAGCCTGTGCCGTAATCATTCTGATAATGCAATCAACGACGAACTCAAATCCACTTATGACCTGTACCCGGTATTTACAAAACAAGATATTGTGACTATCATCCTGTATTGTTTATACCAAGTTGCATGAATATATGAGGAAATTATCGAAAGTATGAAGGGAATGACTGAACATTAATACATTGTCGACTCACACGATTATTGAATAAACATGTAATTTTGTCATTTACGCTTCGCCAGAGTAAATCTGAGCGCGAACGTCACAGGAAGCATATGTATAGATATTTCCAGCATACGCCCTACTTCGGCTTGTAGGAGACTATAGATCGTGAATCATATATATTATTCGGTTATCTTGCGCATTTATACAGTATAGTATAGTAATATAGGTTTTTCCATCGACAAATCCGCAATCAACATTACATGTAGTTCCCAGTTCGCGGATAGAGCGGCGTACGATGGCAACACGGCCTATGTGTCAAATATCACTCCGCCTCACGATTCTCTCGCGCCTTAAAAAAAACGATTCTCTCGCGATTGAAGATTCGCGATCAAGAACGGATCGCGCATGGGTAAACGATTCAAAAACGATATCGCGAGAGAATGGTTTTTTCCAGAAAAGGTTCAATCGTTTTTTCTCATTTTTTTTCTCGATATCCTCGCGACTGATTCGCGACTGATCGTTTTTCAATCGAGAAAATTGAAGAAAAATCGCGACTGAAGAAAAAACGATTAATGGAAACGATCCCTTATCTAGTGCTAAGTCAGATGCCTATTGGACGTGGCTTCCCTCGGCCCATATTTTACAGAGTTCTGCCCCTTTACAGATATATTAATTTCTATTTCTGTCCTATATGCCTGAATGTAACCAACTATATCTGCAAAACTGTGTTCGGTATAGCTACTATATTTTGGAAACTTATTTATATTGCTGTATTCTACAAGCCAACAAAGGATTACTCGCCTCGGCTTATGGAGTTATACCCCTTTCGGATGTAATAATCTCCGGTTTTGTTATCTGTTGTTGAATGTACAAGTTATATCTGCAGATCCGTGTTCGGTACAGCTTATTCATCTCGGTTCTTAACAGAGTTATGCCCCTTTACAGATATATAATTTTCTATTTCTGTCCTGTATGCCTGAATGTACTACCGGTATATCTTGATCATCCCACATAGAACTATCTCTTCCCCAATTCACATTACACATGGGTCACAATCACTTGGGGAAAGAAGAGGGGTTTTGATTAGATCAATCTCATGTTATACCCCTGTACATAGTTGAGGGTATACTGGATTCCATTCTCCCAACGTCAGAGTTTGTAACCTCCAAACCGTCGGTAAACAAGACTCTGACTTCACCACTATAGAAATGCCTGGTGCCCAGCCGCATTGTATCTTTTCCGCTGAGCCAGTGAGAGAGCGCGTTATATTTTTCGGCTGACTACGTCATCACAGCTGATCACCGCGTGGGGACGAGCGGTCATATTGTGAACAACAATGGATAGGCGAGCATTCCGATTCATGCTGAGAGCTATTGTAAGGAAAATGAATCATGCATGTGGTTGACGTGACCAGACAATCAACAAGCGTGCGTCTTTCAGAAAATTATATTATGGCCATGTGTATCGAATGATATCTGTGTGTTATGTCGCCGATCTTGAACTCAGTGAGGAAGGATAACACAACACAAATCAAAGTCAGCACAAAAAATAATATTGAAAAAACTACTCAGCCAAAATTACTCATCTGAACCTCAGCGAGGTATATATTATTATGTATTTATGTGCAACAAGTAAGTAATAAAAACAGTCAGTAGAGGAGGTGGACGAGAAATATGCATCGGAACACATCATTGGCATAATTTCATCATAGTACTAAATATTTAATAAAAATATATCTGCAGTTAAATGTGTTTCCTGGTTATAACCATAAATAATATTAAGATGTCTGAAAATAACGGATTTCAGTTTAGCAACTGGGATTTAATTTAATAATTGATTTAGTTTTTTTTTTAAATGGCAATAACTCATTGCCATTTATCCAAACTTCTACACCCATAAGAACATGTTGGTCTAGACTCTTAAGGGGCTGAGGAGTTGTAGCACCGCTGGTGCCTCATGTTTTGCTCCTATCTCCGGAACGACAGAAAAATGAAAGCTGAAACTCCGTGACTTTTTAGATTATCATATTAGGGTCATTTTTAGCCTATTTGCATGAACTCGCGAACAGAGGATCATGGGTAAATTCCAAATGGCGTCCATCTGGGGTACCAGAAAAGTGATGGTTTCGTCATATTTCTTCATTTTTTTGCTTTTCTGTAAGAAAAAGTGGGTAAAACCTATTTCATTTCATATCCGATTATCATTACTAATTTATCATGCAGTTTTTGCGAAGAAACCCAAAAATGAAAAATTCGAAAATTCTAACCGAAAAATCGTCCAAAAATGCTCTTTTTGAAAATGACGGTACAGTGACGTCATCGTGGCGACCATCTTGGATTTTTTCACATTTTCTTGTAGAGATTGACTCAAAGATATAGCGTGTAAGTGTCAGCCTTCTAGCCTTAGCGATAGCGAAAATATATAGGGGTCAATCCCCCCCCCCCCCCCCCCCCCCCCCCAGGCTGCGGTACACCTCAAATCGCCCAGGCCAGATAGGGTTAAGGCATCATTTGTGATAGTTTGATTGCTTGCACAGTACCACTAAATGGTATCATCAAATGTAAATTTTCTTCTGATGAAGTTTACTTGAGAGTGTATCGGGACCAAAGAGTCAGCTAATGAATGGAACTCATACATCTCAGAGAACGAATGCAGACAATAGTCTACCTAAGTAAATCTCAAAAGATTGCCACCGCCCAAGACCTGTTAGTAATAAAACTACTTTAATTGGGTCTTAAGACATTTGTCTGATCAAGGAAGGTGTGGTATGTTTCTAGTCTATTCATCTCGCATGCCGTGTTTTAAGTTGTCCGGAATGTCGCTAAAATATATTGTACATATATTGTCGTATCGAGGCTATGCGCTGTAACACGTTCATGTTGGTCGCTTTTTCTGTATGCACAAGTGAATGAACAATTGCAGCGCGATTTAGAGTTGCAGTCAATCAGGTAACATGAACACCGCAACCACACGGTCTGAAGCTGCTATGCTATGTCGAAGAATTGTATATCGATGTTTTTCCTCCATAACGACCTAATTTACAGTTTATATAACCTGTACGTGTAATGGCTCCCTAACATATATCAAACTTATTACTTTATCGTAAAGGTGGCACTGATAGTAGGGTTGACGTAGAGAGGAAATAGCTTCTGGGAAACCATTATCCTTGTTGTTTCATTACAGACAGGAAGCTACGCATTATTCAGCTCAAACCGCCTCGACGTGGCTGGATACGCGGTAGCCACAGAAATGTGATTCTGTACTACCTGGCGTGCCTCTGAAATATCGAGGTTGAATTCCGTGGGAACCCCGACGTGTGATGGCTTTTTGACCGAAATATATGTCTTTCAGCAATGCATTATAGTATATCCAAAACACATATGAAAATAGTAGAGGTATAGCGCGAGCACCTAATATTAAATATATCACTACTATTTAAGGGCATTAGATTCCATCGCTCGAACGCTTTGATATTTCCGTGTAGGTGAAAAATAAAACAATAATTGTGATTTCTTGAATACCTTAACCTCTCTGGCCTGGGGTGGGTGGGGAATCACTTTTCCATCCCCCCTCCCACCCCTTCCCGTTTTTGTTTGCTCCTATCTCCGGTATGACAAAAACTTGGGGGCTAACACTCCGTGACTTTGTAATTGATCATATTGGAGTCAGTTTGAACCTATTTATATAACCCCCGAAGCAGCGGATCATAGGTAAATTTTAAATGGCGGCCATTTGGGGTACCAGAAAGGTGGTGTTTTCGTCAGTTTTCTTCAAAATTCCTGCTTTTATGCGAGGGCAAAACTATTTTATTCCACATCAGATTATTTACTAATTTATCATGCCGTTTTTGCTAGCAGAACGCATACATGAAAAATTGGAAAAATCTGACCAAAAAATCGTCCGAAAAATGTCTTTTTCGAAATAACGTCACTGTGACGTCATTGTAATGGCCATCTTGGATTTTGTTTTCACATTTTCTAGTGGCGCTTGTTCCAAAGCTATAGTGTGGTAAGGTTTAGCTCTCTAGGCAGAGCGAAAGTATATAGGAGGCATTTTCCGCCCAACATTCCCTCTCCCCGCCTGTGGTACATCCCAAATCGCCAGGCCAGTTTTCCGATTCTCACGATTCGGAATGTCAAATAAATCTAGCCTAGAAATGTCTTAAAACATGGAGTAGTCAAGGCTAGACAATAGAGAACTAATCCATTATATCTTCATGCATGCCATAAATGATTCCTGATATAGCCATAGGCAATTTCGATACATACCAAATAATGATTAGCAAATGGCATGTACCAGTAAGATCGGATTTCGCCAGGCTATACATGTATATCAGAAGAGATATTATAATGACATGTCCATATTGAAAACGAAAGACGCCTCTTAAATACCAATCCGGCGGTCTCACAATTTGCCTGAGTTTTTGTCTAGCAATTTGCGCTGACCATTTCTAAATTTTGATCATGAATAATTAATTGGTGATTGAGAGCTGATACAGATGGTGACGGTCTAATTGATACAGAAGTGTCCAGAATTTATATAAATTTGTTCTAGATAACACATATCTGGCATACGTCTGAGAATTTCACCGCCTCGTCATTGTCTGGGTTATTCCCAAAGCGTGAAACAATCCTGCTACCAGCAAATAATGCAAAGCCATACATTCTCCTGTTACTTACACTGCATGGCTCGGAATGTGTACACGCGTGGGTAAAATGGGTTATTATGTAATATCCGAATAGGTTCTGCCGCCTACATGTTCTTGTCTATCCCGAGCAGGCCTTCGGGATATGGAAGGTTTCCATAAAATTAATTAGTAAGCTTCCAAATGTCTGTACCATTTATCTATTCCTAACATTTTCGCCGGTATGTCGGGGTCCTATTTCTGTACAGCATTGGACATGAACACATTAAATCAACTCAATGACATTAATTTTATTCCGAATGATCAAGAAAATCCTTCCGGAAACAACAATCGCGAAACAAAAATAGATCGGCGATTTGTGTGGTATTCTTTTACGTCATTTTGTATGGTATTCTTTTACGTCATGGCGGCAAACCTGAATGTTATATCGTCTGTGGTTCAACGCCATAATGATCCCCATAAATACCGTACATGTATGTGTTGGTAATTGTCATCAATTCGCAATCTATTTTGTCTGATCTGGGAATAACTGAGATTGTATACTGTGTTCCATTTCAATTTCAAAGTACTATCATACAAGGCTGGTAAAGAAACAGTTCATCGTGGCTATTTCATTTGCTATATAGTCTTAAAATTGGGATCATGCTTGCTACATTTAGGTGCTTTAATCCTGTATGTTTTCATGTGTTATCATCTTGAAAGGAATTCAATAACATGATTCGATAAAAAAGGGGAGAGGCAAAAAAACACATGGACAATAATCCACAGAATGTCACATCGTGCGAACGTAGGATTTCACACATATTGGTTTTGTCTTCTTAAAATAAGTCTAATCTCAGCGCACTCTGTAATATGATAAGTGTTCATAGTTATGTCTAGTGTATGTACTATTTATATTACTGATATAAAATACAGCAGACAATCTGTGTATTTTTCATATATAATGTTGGTTGAAATTTCAAGAGATTGCGGAATAAAGGCGGTGCACATTTCTTTGTCAGCATATTGATCGGAATACGTCGTGCTATAACACCTATTTCTAGACTAGGATATCACGGACGATCAGACCTGTCCAGATATTGTGCCGGTGTTGAACATGACAGTCAACATGAATGAAATAAGATAAGAGGAAATAGTTTCTTTGTTATCGATGCTCATAAAGGGCAGCATTACCGCACTGGACCAATCCAGGTATTCTATATGGGGTGGCACTCATTGTAGAAATAAAAACCATCTAAACGATCGAGAAGACCACAATGTTTAAATTCCACCTCCTGGGTTTTTATTACTCCATCGGGTTTCTTGGGGCGAACAAATGATAGCTTGTTTGTCTTTTTCTACTTTTTTATTGTGCAACATTCTAACGATCGTCAAAAATGTTTGCAAAATTGTAACGCTCGTCAACAACAATAAAACATTGTTGAGAAATCGTTACAATGTGGCATAATTACCCCTTCTCAAAAGACACCTTTTAATAAAAATCTACACTAAAAAGACAGTTTTTTAAGAACAAAAACGTCGTTTCTTATAGAGGAATAATCGTTTTTTATGAAATTGCATATTGAAAAGGGTATCCTACTATGATGAATCACCTTTTCAATACGTAAGAAAGAAAAAAAGCTTGTGTGTCTGGCCACACAAGTCAATGGACAAAAGAAAAAGACACACAAGCTATCATTTGTTCGTAAGGGCTCTTGGACTCGAAATGAATAGGACCTCAACTCCTAAGGCAACTTGTCGTAAGAGACAACTAACCAGGAACAACATCCTAATTGACATTATGGAATACGGCATTAAACGAAATCTACTTGTTTGCCGGGATTCAGAGAGCTTCTTGGTGATCAGGGACCTTTGCCATTGGCCTTCTGCCCGCAATCCAGGTACACAAAACATCGCCTCCCACTAATGTATCCACTCACAAAATGTGATTTTCAATGTTCCTGAATTTATTATCCCCTGCTAACTTGACCTTTGAACTTTCGGCCTCCATGCGTTTTTTTTGCCAGAAACGTGAGGTAATCCTGAAGCATCCTTGGACTGAAAATAATATAACTTCACAAAAAGTGATTCTATGGTCCCAACACCTGATTATATATATATTTGCAACGTCATGCAAATATTTAGCTGGTAATTTTTTTGTCAGAACCTAAATATTTAGGGTTTTTTGGTTTTCAACTTCAGTGATTTCTGAGGTGGTGAATGTATCTGTTAAAGGACATGGAAGTATTTTATATATCAACGCAATTTCCATTAGGCATTTCTAGCAAATGGATTGAACTCTTTCTTGCCATTGTAGTTAAATCGGAACATTCGTCAAGCAAAGAAGCCAAGCAGATTCTTCCACTCTTAGCTTTTCCTTATACGGATTCAGAGGTAATTTAATATACTCTTGTGTAGCAGGCCATCGTAAAAGTGCAATCTGAGTATGAGTAACTAATTATACCGTTAATTATTCCACACTGTTGCATGGGCGTAACGTACTATTTAGCCGAGGATAAAGACGCCAAAAATAATGGGGAATCCGCGAGAAACATCTCATAAAGAAACACAGAAATGAATGATTTGGATTTAGTCCATTGATTAATACTTCCAAGGCAAAAAGGCAAGGAGAAACAGATCATCAAAGCCAACCGTTAGCATCCAATAAATTATTTAATATCTAGCATTAGTATATAAAAACAATTTCTGCATTCAAAGTAAAACGACACAATACAGGTGAATTCGGTTAACCGAAAGGCCCGGGTGACAGTAGTGTCATCTGTTCAAATAAAAATGCTGTACCTATTCACCGAAATCCCAATGGCCACAATCAAGGTATAACTGAGGTACAACCAGATATGTTGTTATAGACAACGGCCGGATAATGGATTTCGATATATTTTATATATAACGTAACACTTAAATCTAAAACTCATTTGTAGAAAGCTGTCATGTGATGATTATGATAATGTAAATGTATTTCTCACTGAAAACTTAATATCTTTTTTCACAGTCTTGAGAAACAATCTGTGAAATCTAGTAATTTAACGTGTTTTCACGAGTAGAAATGGTTCGATCAATATGGAATCAATATGAATTACAAGCGTCTAGTCCGTCATTCATAATCCAGCCGTCGTCCATTAGAGAATATCCGCGTCCATAATCCAAAGACCTATTCCATTTTCCACATAACAGTATTAGCACCAAATTCAAAAAGACAATCATAGTATACATAAACATAGCCATAGAAGAAACGCACATGAACAGATCGAGTTTTACAAACCCAAATTAAGTTTTTTTATAGATCTGTTTCGGTGATGAGGGAACAAACGTGAGCGCTTCAAGTACTTTATTAATTAACGGATACCTCAAAGGATTCGAAGAAATATTACATGGAAGACAAACACGTTTAAAGCGATCACGAGTGCCAAAAATATCAATCAAGCTAAGTACCATTTGTGAACTATCTCTAGTTATATTTCGTATCTATTGAATACAGATTCCGGCGTGAATACGACATTCAATGAACCGAAGGTTCCTCGGTGATATGATCTGCTGAAGCTATAGAACTCCGAAGAGAGGATCACACATAGCCCCAAAGACTCTTGAAATTACTTAGCTGTGCGGCAAATACCACATCTCTCAGTTTCTCTTGGAGATTGAACAAATATATTTAGTTATGGCGATGTTTTCATGGGCATACCAGAAGATATTCAGTCAAGGAGATAATGCTTTTAGCCTCTGCTGATAGAGGTAGAATTCACCTTCGACACTAAATAGGAATCCGTGTAATTCAGTGGAATTGGACTGTCTAGCAGAGGCAATAATCGCAAATACGTCAAACACTAACGTCTCGCTTATAATTTGACATTGGCCAGGGAATTTAAAAGTTGATATCAAAACGTTGATATTTAAACAACTTAAGTTTCGAAAACTTAGTTTCCCAGATTACATCTCTGCACAAATGTAATGGGCCAATCCTGGCAATTTTTTTTGTAACGCTTTATTTAATTTCATGAGGATTGTGCACAACCACAAGGCCACGGGGCACTCTCCTCATTTGCCCATATGCCCATTTGCTATTTGCCGATAGCCATAAGCCAGATACATCAATATGTACGGTGTGCCTCCAGTGAGGTTGAACAAGCTTTTAGTACATACTATCCGACAGCAACTATTTGACGGTTGTCAATTTTTAGGGCAAATCCGAGCTATTGTCTTGCTAATATCTACACTATCTTTATGTAATTGCGCCTGGACATGAATTTGTTTTGCTCTTTGATACGTACAATATCGGCGCACGTGCAATTTAATTCAACAATCACGTATAACAAAGAGGAACCTTTAGTCGTCGATCCATTAGACAAGGTGCACCTTCAAACAACTACAGTGCTCATTTTTATGTGGCGAATATTGGAGAGCCAAATATTGGAGAGCCATGCAGCTGGCTCAATTCAAAATTGCTTATACGCATAGAGAAAACATTCTTGAGCAGCTTGAGCGACAGCAATAGAATGTCTAGTTCGATGTTAGGAGCGCGAAATCTGTGATCGGTAGAATGAGCGATGTAAAAAGGAATAGCTTGTTTTAAGTGACATTTAAACGTGTTCATTATTATGTCATGCTATCAATGCCCCGCTGAGAACTGATAGAATTGAAACTATGGTTTTCGTCGTCACAACCACCATAAAGAGAGTTACTTAACATACACGTAATGAACTCGGTCGCCCACGTCTATTTGTTTTTAGTTGAACAACGTCTTTCTTAAAGCATCCAGCACGAATCGATTGAACAATTATTCCCACAGCAGTATTATATACGGAGACATATTGACATATAACATGCCCATAAACCGACATATTGGATTTGCCCATCGCACATTATTTTACGTTATTATCTATGCTATATATGCATCGTGACGGCCCTGGGTACAGTCGTCACAACCGACATTTAATAATCTGCTAATAATAGACCTAGTATATTTTCTGTAAGTTATAGCCCATTCTAAAATAATATGAGGAAACATCATGAGAGATTAACCCAACCTGGACAACCTGACCTGGGGCGGATACCTTCCACGCCCCCTCCCCCCCACCACCTGCTTCAGGCAGCCCCTGTTTTGTTTCGTTTTTTTTTGTCGGAGGGAGGGGGGGATTCTTCGAGAGAATGTCGCGAAAAAAATATGAAAAATAAGGAATCGTTTTCCTCGATATCGTTTTTTTTTTGGCCCATCGAGAATCAATGGTTTTATGTTGATCGAGAGAATGTCGAGAAATTTTGATCGAGAAAGCTTCGCGAGAATATCGTGAAACCATCGAGGGGCGAATGAATACAGTTACGTCATTCACAGATTAACAGCTGTTACGCCGATATGTGTGAGGGTGCTACATAAAGTATATGCCCAGGTAAAATTGAGCTGTATCTTCCGCTTCAACAATGTAACGCTAACATACCATGTTATCGCGATTTTATAATAGACTGCACTGAATTATCACATTTTCATAAGCTTTATTGTATTATACTTTAATACTAAATATAATCTAGCGATTATTTGAAATCAAAGAGGGAATATCGTCGGCACTATATTTTGTTTTCATACATGTTCTATTTACAATAACGGCCATATATGTTGGGAATACACTTCTGTGAATTAATGAATCATGGGTCTATCAGCGGGGCCGAGCACATGCATGGGATACATGTATTTAGTTTTGCATGGAACCAGTAACACAGTTCCCTAGTCTACGGGTATGTCAACAATGTATCATACTAGGGAGGGTATCAGGCTACGGGAAGTAGCCTGGAGAAAAAGTTCTCGAACGAAAACCTAGCAATGAGGCAAAGGAAAACCGATTTCGGGAATCATTCCGTTTTTGTGAAAAAAAAATCGATTCTATCTGACATTTACAATTCGCGATATTGAGAAAAATGACAGATTTCTCGAGGAAAAACCAAACAATATTTGGAGATGATAACTCTTTCCTGGACCATTATTGCATATGACAACTAAGATTTGTTTCCTTCTGCTGAGTGTAAGGAAAGTGTTTTATTTTTCGAAAAATCAAATACTCTGGTTTCAAATTGTATTTCTTTTTCAATTAGTCTATATAGAATCAAATTTTAAGGAAAATCTTTTAAATAATACAACTCTGGTATGGAAAATTAGACTACACATTGGAAAGTTTAACCCTATCTGGCCTGGGCTTTTTGGGACCTGTCCAGGCCTGGGGTGGGGCGAAATTATTTTTCTTATCACTTGAGCTAGGGAGCTGAAACTTACCACACTATATTATTGGATCGAGCTCTACCAGAAAATGTTCAAAAATCCAAGATGGCCGCTTTGATGACGTCACAGTGATGTCATTTTCAAAAACGGCATTTTTTAGTCGATTTTTCGGTCGGATTTTCCGATTTTTTTATTTATGCAATTTATCCGCAAACACTGCATGATAAGTTAGTAAATATTAATGTGATGTGAAATAAAATAGTTTTTGCCCACTTTTCATCGAGCAAAAGCAGAAATTTTGAAGAAATGTGACAAAAACACATTTCAGCAGTCCATTTTTCGTCGTTCCGGAAATAGCGCAGAAAGTGTGACCCCACCCCCAGGCCAGCGCAGGCCAGGTAGGGTTAAGAAAATCCTTTTTGAGACTGATAACGAAGATTATACGACAGCTGTTTCGATGCCAGTCAAATAGCTCCAACGCCAGGGGGATTAGTTGCCGGTCTCATCCTTTCTCTGTGTGTCCAGCTGACCGTCCAGGCTGTCGGAATATGACAAGGTGAGGTTAGGTCGACACATTATGAGATTGCAATGTCTGAACAAGGCTGAATTCTGTCGCGGAACATCGATTTTCACTTCCTTGAAACACAGAGGGACCTGTTTTAATTGATTCTGGATATTTAATCAATAGTCCTCGGAATCAGACATGCATGTATCATTCAAGGACTTCTCCGTTTTAGTTTATGAAGAACGCTGAAGATAAAAATGGAAAAATTTCGTTTTCTCTGAATTTGTGGTTTGGCCTTTCCACGCTCTAATTAAACATCAAATTTAATAGGTGCAAGGAATGTTAGCAACAAAATCGCGAGATTTCTCAAAGCGGAAACGATGCACCACACCTGCGGATCCCCGAATTTCAGATCTCGGCAGGAAATGTCCACCTTGGTGTCACGGAGTCCCTGGAACCCGGAACCACTCTACTTTGGCGAACTCTGACACAATGACAAAGATGTTTTTGCTACAAACGTTTCCAGATATAAGATATGAATATAAAGAACGACAAACTCTTAGGGGATGGGTGAGTGTAGTTCGTCGTACGCGACGTTAAACCAAGTCAATGCGGTTGTATAGCCGATGGATATGTTTCCTTATTCCTTATTCTAAAATCTTTTAACGTGTATACCTGCAATTTAAAACACTACTTTCAAGCGATGAACACGATCAAACTAGGCACTAAGATCGGCAAGCGTTATGTCTTTGAGACAACTTTTATCACGTGTAACATCCCTGGCAAACAACAGTTAAGTGTGTGATGACATGTCAGCCTAATCTAACGTACTTCAGAGAACGATCTAGCATTTTCGAACAATCGTTCTCTCTGAGGAGATAGCAAAGCTGTCCATGAGCATGGACAATGCATCGATTTGTGCCAGAGATAGAACACACGACATAAGTTATGTGACAAATACATTCGAACTCGGGAAAGCGTTTTATCTGCAAACTTATGGTGACAGCACTCTATTCTCTTGAAACAGAGCAATTATGGAAGACGTTGTAGAATTGACGAAGGGGCCGAAAGACGACTGTGGAGGTTTAATTTTCCCGTTGTTCAAACGAGGGCCAAATTTACAATATGGTATTTTATTTCAACCGAAACTTGGTGAATACAGACCCCTACCATCGTCATTAGTTGACACCTTTTGACTCACTCAAAGCAATCACGAGGTCTGTTAATGGCATCGGCGTACTTTGCAATCTGTCAAGGCGTTCCCCGACGACGCGACGCAGTACACTTTGTGGACATTGGGTCATCAGGGAATCAAGAATTGGAATTCCAATCAAATATATACTACTCAAAGACTAGCAGCTTTTGACTTCAATATGTTGACTACTGTTCGCAATTCTCATGCATCAGAGTTGGGCCGTAACGAGGTTATATATCACAGTGTTTTGGCAACAAATGTTTAAAAAAAGGGTGTTTGACATGGTGGCTTTGATCTATGCTTCCAGATATGCGGAACACCACAAAGACGCGATGACTTTTACTTAAATGCATTAGATTGTTTTTCTCGCCAAATTATGCCGCGGAACCGTGACGGTTTCCAGAACAAAATCTAGCAGTATATGTATTTGCCAAAAGTTCATTGCTGAAGGGTTAACCCTACCTGGCCTGGGGTGCCCCCCCCCATCACTTCTGTTTTTCTTTTGCTCCTATCTCCGGAACGACAAAAAATTGAAAGCTGAAACTCCGTGACTTTTTAGATTATCATATTGGGGTTATTTTGAGCCTATTTGCATGAACCCGCGAACAGAGGATCATGGGGAAATTCCAAATGGCGTCCATGTAGTGTACCAGAAAAGTGATGTTTTCGTCATATTTCTTCAAAAGTTTGTTTTTCTGTAAGGAAAAATGGGTAAAACCTATTTCATTTTATTTCATATCAGATTAGAATTTACTAATTTATCATGCAGTTTTGCGAAGAAAAACCAAAAATGCATGATTCGAAAATTCTGACCGAAAGATCGTCCAAAAACGTTCTTTTTTGAAAATGCGGGAACAGTGACGTCATCTTGGATTTTTTTTTTACATTTTCTTGTAGAACCTGACCCACAGATATAGTGTGGTAAGTTTAAGCCCTCTAGCCTGAGCGATAGCGAAAATATATATAAGGCGGCACTTACCGCTCCCCCCCCCCTCCCAGGCTGCGGTACACCCCAAATCGCCCAGGCCAGATAGGGTTAAGGCATCATTTGTGATAGTTTGATTGCTTGCCCAGTACCACTAAATGGTACCATCAAATGTAGGTTTTCTTCTGATGAAGTTTACTTGAGTGTGTATTGGGACCTAAGGGTCCGCTAATGAATGGAAGTCATACATCTTAGAGACAATAGTCTACCTATGTAAATCTCGAAAGACTGCCACAGGCCAAGATCTGTCAGAAATTGAACAGCTGAATTTGACTCTTGATTAAGAAATGTGACCAATCAAAGTTACAGTATGCTTTTAATCTATTCATCTTGTCGGGAAAATCGCTAAAATCAGCTACTGTTGTGATGTTGAAAAGAATCTTATTCCTGTACTATTTCCAGCGACGAGGGATTTCTGTTTTTGTAGATCAATATGACATCTTGCTGTTGTCTTTATTCTAAAATATTTGGAGCTATATAGTTTTTTTGAATTTATACATATGTTGGCGTACCGAGATTATGCCAGGTAACATGTACAGTGAACCAGATAACCTGAACATCACAACCACACGCCCGGAACACTGCTATATACATTGTCGAAGAACTGTATATCTACGTGAAATGACTCCTTAATATCAAGGTTATTACTTTATCGTAAAGGTGACACTGATTGTAGGTTTGACGTAGAGAGGAAGTAGCTTCCGGGAAACCATTATCCCCTCTGTTGTTTAATTATACACAGGAAGCTACGCGTTCATCGGTTCTAAACACTTAATGGTGCCTAGATACGAGGTATAACAGAAATGTAGACTGTACTACTTGACGTCCCTCTGAAACTTCGAGTTTGAATTCCGTGGAAACCCCGACCTGTCGGGGCTTTCTGACCGAAATATCCGTATTTTAGCAATGAATATGTCAACAAAGTGCATTAGTATACTCAAAACACATATAGAAATAGTAGACGTATAGCGCCGAGCAATACGGAGGATATTATCACGAAATCACCATAATTTATGTTCATTTCTCGCCGTTCTGGCCTAGGGTGGGTGGGTTGGGGTGACTTTTTAACGCCCACCCCCACCCCTTTCCGTTGATTTTTTTGCTCCTATCTCCGGAATGACCAAAACACTGGCGAAATGATACTACATGACTTTGTAATTTATCATATTGGGGTAATTTTGAATCTACCTGCATAATCCCCGTAGCATCGGATCATGGGTAAATATAAAATGGCGGCCATGTGGGTTACCAGAAAAGTGGTGTTTCTTCAGTTTTCTTCCAAATTCCTGCTTTTATTCTAGGAGAAGTGGACAAAAGCTATTTTACTTCACATCAGATTATTTACTAATTTATCATGTAATACAAAATTGAAAAATATCACCAAAAAATCGTCAAATATGCTTTTTTGAAATGGCGTGGAGTTTGTCCCGAAGATATAGCGTGGTAAAGTTTCAGCACTCTAGCTTTTTAATAGAGATAGCGAAAATATATAGAGGCATTTTTCGCCGAACACCCCAAATCGCTGAGGCCAGTTTTCCGATGCACTTTATTGGCATTTACAGTTCTAAGGGACGGATGTTTAAAAAAAAACCTGTCATGATTCCGAATGTCAAATAAGTCTAGCCTAGAAAGTCGCATTTATGAGGCTAGATAATGGAGAACTATCCCATTATATCTTCATGCATGCCATAAATGATTCCTCATACAGGCAATTTCGATACATACCGCATAATGATTAGCAAATGACATGTACCAGTAAGACCGAATTTCCCCAGGCTCTGCATGTATATCAGAACAGATATTACAATGACATGTCCATATTGAAAACGAAGAAAGCGTTTTGAATACCAGATGGCGGTCTCACAGTTTGTCTGATTTTCTATCTAGCAATTTTCGCTGATTTTCTAAATATTCTACATGAATAATTAATTAGCGATTAAAGGCTCATACAGATGGTGATGGTCTAATTCATACAGCAGAATGTCTACAACTGTGTCATAGCGCATATCTAGCATACATGTACGTCTGAGAATTTTATCGCCTCGCCAGTGTCTGTACAGCATTAAACATGCACAAAATAGATCAGCTCAATTATTGTATTTTAATCAGAATGATCAAGAAAATCCTTCCAGTAGTTCTCACTAAATCATGAAAACAATAAATAGAACGGCAATTTGTATAATATTCTTTTACGTCAGGGAGGCAAGCCTGAATATTATATCATATGTGGATGAACGGCATCATGACCCCAAAAGAGCATGGTGCGTTCATGTGTTCATGTATTGGTCATTGTCATCAATTCACAATCGATTTTGGCTGATATGGGAATAACTGAGCTTATATACTGCGTCCTCTTACAATTTTCAGTGAAGTACTATCAGACAAGGCTGGCAGAGAGGCAGGTACGTCATTTTTAACGGTGTACGTGTAGATATCTATACAATATCTGGTGGTGGTCTGCTGGCAGGAGGCTTTACAAGAAAATGTAGTCCAATCCAAGATGGCCGCCATGATGACGGCATTTGCAAAAAGAGCATTTTTGGACTATTTTTCTGTCATAATTTTCGATTGTTTTTTTATTTTAGTTTTTTCTTCTCAAAAACTGCATACAAATTAGTAAATATTAATCTGATATGAAATAAAATAAATTTTACCCACTTTTCCATACAGAAAAGCTAAATTTTTGAAGAAATACGACGAAAGCATCACTTTTCTGGTACCCCCCATGGACGCCATTTTTTTATTTCCCCATGGTTATCTGCTTGGGGGGTCATGCAAATAGGCTCAAAGTGACCCCAATATGATAATCTAAACAGTCTTGCAGTTTCAGCTCTCAATTTTTTGTCGTTCCGGATATAGGAGCAAAAAAACAACAGTGGGGGCGGAATCCCCCAGCCCTCCCCCCTCATGCCAGGTAGGGTTAAAATTGGGACCATGCATGCTACATTTAGATGCTTTAATCCTCTATGTTTTAATTTTCATGTGTTATCATCTTGAAAGGAATTCAGTAACATGATTCGATAAAAAAGGGGCAAAAAGCACCTGAAAAGCAACAATCAACAGAATGGTTGAATGTGTCTTCTTAAAATGCGTCTAATCTCAGCGCACTATGTTTTGATAAGAGGTCATAGTTATGTCTAGTGTATGTACTATTTATATTAGTGATATAGAATACAGCAGACAACTTGTGTATTCTTCAGATATAATGTTGGTTGAAATGTCAATAGATTGCGGAGGAAAGGCGGTGTACATTTCGCTGTGAACATATTGATCGATCGACACAGCTCTCCAATCCCCAGCTCACCAGTTACCAATATACGAGTTGTCAGAGCATTTCCATCATAGCTCTCTAGATTTGTATCTAATACCGCTTATGCCGGTGCTAGGGGCCGTGTGGTCATATCAACCAAGTTGCCAAATGAACAGGTACAATAAAAGCGTACCTGAGATACAACACATATCACGGATCGTTAGATTCTTGGTATGTGCTTTAGAGTAGTTTAGCCAGAAGACTATACTGTGGGGTCATGTGGCTTTGCCAGTATGTCGGCACCTCTTCCCACTTCCCCTATATGTGTTGTAATTCACCAGCTTTTATAGCTGAGGTAATCCAATATGATGAACTGAAAGTCGCTAAAAATCAAAAATGTTGCTAAAATCTGCGTAAAATTTCAACTCACTTCACAAAAAGTGATTCGATGGTCGTAACACCTGATTATCATGTTGAAATAGTGTTATGCCTCAAACGAAAAACTGTGATTATCAACATGGGCTTATACAAGTTATAAATATTCACTAGTTCGATATGACGACCTTGGGTTCAGTAAGCGCAAGTAACTGCAAGGCCATTCCACAAAGGGAGTTTACTTTCGACTTGGCGTATTAGAACGTATATATTTGCAACATCTGCACATATTTAGCAGGTAATTTTTTTGTCAGAACCTAAATATTTGTATTTTGGTTTGATTTACCCCTTGCTATAATTACTACTCCCTGAAAAAACGAGAAAAAACGAGAAAAAAACAACAACAAACAACAACAAACAAACAAACACAAACAAAAACAAACTGGGATTAAACAAATCAAGCATATTACGGAAGCACTGAATGGATACGTGATTTTCTCATATAAAATGGTGATTTCGCATCATACAAATCGACTTCCAGTCGTAACGTCACATCACGGACTACTTTTGTCGTCTGTTTGTAAATAAAATGTCGATTATTTCGACCATTGGAATATTGTCACCAAACTCGGTAGTATTGACAGTCACAATCAGCTTGTTTTGGCCAAAATCTAGAGTATATTGAACTAGATTTGGTGAATGTATCTATTAAAGGACATGGAAGTATTTTAGATATCAACACAAATTCGATTAAGCATTTCTCACAAATGGATTGAACTCTTTCTTGCCATTGTAGTTAAATCGGAACATTCGTCAAGCAAAGAAGCCAAGCAGATTCTTCCACTCTTAGTTTTTCCTTATACGGATTCAGAGGTAATTTAATATACTCTTGTGTAGCAGGCCACCGTAAAAGTGCAATCTGAGTATGAGTAACTAATTATACCGTTAATTATTCCACACTGTTGCATGGGCGTAACGTACTATTTAGTCGAGGATAAAGAGGTCAAATATGATGGGGAATCCGCGAGAAACATCTCATAAAGAAACACAGAAATGAATGATTTGGATTTAGTCCATTGATTAATACTTCCAAGGCAAAAAGGCAAGAGAAACAGATCATCAAACCCAACCGTTAACATTCAATAAATTATTTAATATCTAGTATTAATCTTTCGGTTAACCGAAAGGCCCGGGTGACAGTAGTGTCATCTGTTCAAATGAAAATGCTGTAACTATTCACAGAAATCCCAATGGCCACAATCAAGGCATAACTGAGGTACAACCAGAGATGTTGTTATTGACAACGGCCGGATAATGGATTTCGATATATTTTATATATAACGTAACATTTAAATCTAAAACTAATTTGTAGAAAGCTGTCATGTGATGATTATGATAATGTAAATGTATTTCTCACTGAAAACTTAATATCTTTTTTCACAGTCTTGAGAAACAATCTGTGAAATCCAGTAATTTAACGTGTTTTCACGAGTAGAAATGGTTCGATCAATATGGAATCAATATGAAGCCATAGAAGTAGAAGAAACGCACATGAACAGATCGAGTTTTACAAACCTAAATTATGTTTTTTTTAGATCTGTGTTCGGGGATGAGGGAACAAAAGTGAGCGCTTCAAGTACTTTATTAATTAACGGATACCTCAAAGGATTCGAAGAAATATTACATGGAAGACAAACACGTTCAAAGAGATCACGAGTGCCGAAAATATCAACCAAACTAAGTACCATTTGTGAACTCTCTCTAGTTATATTTCGTATCTATTGAATACAGATTCCGGCGTGAAGACGACATTCAATCAACCGAAGGTTCCTCGGTGATATGTTCTGCTGAAGCTATAGAACTCCGAAGAGAGGATCACACATAGCCCTACGGACTCTTGAAATTACTTAGGTGTGAGGCAAATACCACATCTCTCAGTTCCGCTTGGAGATTGAACAAATATATTTAGTTATAGCGATGTTTTCATGGGCATACCAGAAGATATTCAGTCAAGGAGATAATGCTTTAGCCTCTGCTGATAGAGGTAGAATTCACCTTCGACACTAAATAGGAATTCGTGTAATCCAGTGGAATTGGACTGTCTAGCAGAGGCAATAATCGCAAATGCGTCAAACACTAACGTCTCGCTTATAATTTGACATTGGCAAGGGAATTTAAAAGTTGATTTCAAAACATTGATATTTGAACAACTTAAGTTGCTATTTGGCTATAGACATAAGCCAGATACATCAATATGTACGGTGTGCCTCCAGTGAGTTTGAACAAGCTTTTAGTAAATACTATCCAACAGCAACTATTTGACGGTTGTCAATTTTTAGGGCAAATTCGAGCTATTGTCTTGCTATCAGAATATCTACACTATCTTTATGTAATTGCGCCTGGACATGAAATTGTTTTGCTCTTTGATACGTACAATATCGGCGCACGTGCAATTTAATTCAACAATCACGTATAACAAAGCGGAACCTTTAGTCTTCGATCCATTAGACAAGGTGCACCTTCAAACAACTACAGTGCTCATTTTTATGTGGCGAATATTAGAGAGTCATGCAGCTGGCTCAATTCGAAACTGCTTATACGCATAGAGAAAACATCCTTGAGCAGCTTGAGCGACAGCAATAGAATGTCTAGTTCGATGTTAGGAGCGCGAAATCTGTGATCGGTAGAATGAGCGATGTACTTGGAGACTTGGAGAGTGTAAAAAGGAATAACTTGTTTTGAGTGGCATTTAAACTTGTTCATTAATAAAATTGTCGTGCTATCAATGCTCCTCTGAACTGATGTTTTCATCGTCACAACCACCATAAAGAGAGGTACTTAATAATGTTGAACAATGTCTTTCTTAAAGCAGCCAGCACGAATCGATTTAACAATCATTCCCATAGCAGTATTATATACGGAGCCATATTGACAGATAACGTTCCCATAAACCGACATATTGGATTTGCCCAACCTACATTATTTTACGTAAATGTGGCGTATAGGATTTAAACAACATCATGACACGTTTAGGTCTAAATGTGTTTAGGAAAGTGTTGAAAATCGATACACATTTTTCTGTTGACACATCACAAATTAAACACGTTGAGAATATAAACACATTCCTCAACACATAAGTATATGACATGTTTAGCATTTAAACACATTTCATGGATCTTAATACATTCCTAAACGCGCGACATTCTGTTGATTGTTGTTTTTCAGGTGCTTTTTGCCCCTTTTTTATCGAATCATGTTATTGAATTCCTTTCAAGATGATAACACATGAAAATTAAGACATAGAGGATTAAAGCACCTAAATGTAGCATGCATGGTCCCAATTTTAACCCTTCCTGGCCTGGGGGGGGGGGGGCTGGGGGATTCCGCCCCCACTGTTGTTTTTTTGCTCCTATATCCGGAACGACAAAAAAATGAGAGCTGAAACTGCAAGACTGTTTAGATTATCATATCGGGGTTATTTTGAGCCTATTTGCATGAACCCCCAAGCAGATAACCATGGGGAAATTCAAAATGGCGTCCATGGGGGTACCAGAAAAGTGATGCTTTCGTCGTATTTCTTCAAAAATTTAGCTCTTCTGTATAGAAAAGTGGCTAAAACTTATTTTATTTCATATCAGATTAATATTTACTAATTTGTATGCAGTTTTTGAGAAGAAAAAACTAAAATAAAAAAAAATCGAAAATTATGACAGAAAAATCCTCCAAAAATGCTCTTTTTGCAAATGCCTTCATCATGGCGGCCATCTTGGATTGGACTACGTTTTCTTGTAAAGCTTCCTGCCAGCAGACCACCACCAGATATTGTATAGATATTTACACGTACACCGTTAAAAATGACGTAATAATCACGGTTACCTGCCTCTCTACCAGCCTTGTCTGATAGTACTTGACTGGAAATTGTAAGAGGACGAAGTATATAAGCTCAGTTAATCCCATATCAGCCAAAATTGATTGAGAATTGATGACAATGACCAATACATGAACGCACTATGTTTTTTTGGGGTCATGATGCCGTTGATCCACATATGATATAATATTCAGGCTTGCCTCCCTGACGTAAAAGAACATTATACAAATTGCCGTTCTATTTATTGTTTTCATGATTTAGTGAGAACTACTGGAAGGATTTTGTTGATCATTCCGAATAAAATACAATAATTGAGCTGATCTATTTTGTGCATGTTTAACCCTATCTGGCCTGGGCTTTTTGGGACCTGTCCAGGCCTGGGGGGGGGGCCGAAATGGCCCCCCCTAATTATTTTTCTTACCCCTTGAGATAGGGGGCTGAAACTTATTACACTATACCCTTGGGTCAAGCTCTACCAGAAGATGTAAAAAAATCCAAGATGGCCGCTTTGATGACGTCACAGTGACGCCATTTTGAAAAACGGCATTTTTTGGTCGATTTTTCGGTCAGATTTTCCGAATTTTTTATTTTTGCAATTTCTCCACAAGAACTACATAAAAAATTTGCAAATATTAATGTGATATGAAATAAAATAGTTTTTGCCCACTTTTCATTGCGGAAAAGCAGAAATTTTGAAGAAATATGACAAAAACATCACTTTTCTGGTACACCACGTGACCGCCATCTTGAATTTACCCATGATCCTCTGCTCGGGGGGTTATGAAAATAGGCTCAAAATGACACCAATAAGACAAACGATAAAGTCACAGAGTTTCAGCTCTCCATTTTTTGCCGTTCCGGAGATAGTGCAGAAAGTTTGGTAGGGGGGGCCATAATGGCCCCCCGCAGGCCGGGTAGGGTTAATGCTGTACAGAAATGGGACTCCGAAACATCGGCGAAAATATCCGGAATAGATATCTGGTACAGATGATTGGATGCTTCCTTATCAATTTTATGGAACCTTCCATATCCCGAAGGCATGTTCGAGATAGATAAGACCATATAGGCGGCAGGCGCTTGTTCAGATATTACATAACCCATTTTACCCTGCTTGTAAACATTCAGAGCCATGCAGTGTAAGTAATAGCAGAATGTATGGTTTTGCACAATTTGCTTGGAGCGAGATTGTTTCACGGGGGGGCTGCACGCTATGGAAATAACCCAGACACTGGCGAGGCGATAAAATTCTCAGACGTACATGTATGCTAGATATGTGCTATGACACAGTTGTAGACATTCTGCTGTATGAATTAGACCATCACCATCTGTATGAGCCTTTAATCGCTAATTAATTATTCATGTAGAATATTTAGAAAATCAGCGAAAATTGCTAGATAGAAAATCAGACAAACTGTGAGACCGCCATCTGGTATTCAAGAGGCTTTCTTCGTTTTCAATATGGACATGCCATTGTGATATCTGTTCTGATATACATGCATAGCCTGAGGAAATTCGGTCTTACTGGTACATGTCATTTGCTAATCATTATGCGGTGTGTATCGAAATTGCCTGTATGAGGAATCATTTATGGCATGCATGAAGATACATGTATAATGGAATAGTTCTCCATTATCTAGCCTCATAAACGCGACTTCATGTCATAAGACATTTCTAGGCTAGACTTATTTGACATTCTGAATCATGACAGTTTTTTTTTAAACATCCGTCCCTTAGAACCGTAAATGCAACTAAAGTGCATCGGAAAACCGGCCTCGGCGATTTGGGGTGTACCCCAGGCGGGGGGAGGGGGCGATCGGCGAAAAGTGCCTCTATATATTTTCGCTATCTCTATTAAAAAGCTAGAGTGCTGAAACTTTACCACGCTATATCTTCGGGACAAACTCCACGCCATTTCAAAAAAGCATATTTGACGATTTTTTGGTGATATTTTTCAATTTTGTATTACATGATAAATTAGTAAATAATCTGATGTGAAGTAAAATAGCTTTTGTCCACTTTTCCTCGAATAAAAGCAGGAATTTAGAAGAAAACTGAAGAAACACCACTTTTCTGGTAACCCACATGGTCGCCATTTTATATTTACCCATGATCCGATGCTACGGGGATTATGCAGGTAGATTCAAAATTACCCCAATATGATAAATTACAAAGTCACGGAGTGTCATTTCGCCAGTGTTTTGGTCATTCCGGAGATAGGAGCAAAAAAATCAACAGAAAGGGGTGGGGGTGGGGGTTAAAAGTCTAGCCCACCCACCCTAGGCCAGAACGGCGAGAAATGAACATAAATTATGGTGATTTCGTGATAATATCCTCCGTATTGCTCGGCGCTATACGTCTACTATTTCTATATGTGTTTTGAGTATACTAATGCACTTTGTTGACATATTCATTGCTAAAATACGGATATTTCGGTCAGAAAGCCCCGACAGGTCGGAGTTTCCACGGAATTCAAACTCGAAGTTTCAGAGGCACGTCAAGTAGTACAGTCCACATTTCTGTTATACCTCGTATCTAGGCACCATTAAGTGTTTAGAACCGATGAACGCGTAGCTCCCTGTGTATAATTAAACAACAGAGGGGATAATGGTTTCCCGGAAGCTACTTCCTCTCTACGTCAAACCTACAATCAGTGTCACCTTTACGATAAAGTAATAACCTTGATATTAAGGAGTCATTTCACGTAGATATACAGTTCTTCGACAATGTATATAGCAGTGTTCCGGGCGTGTGGTTGTGATGTTCAGGTTATCTGGTTCACTGTACATGTTACCTGGCATAATCTCGGTACGCCAACATATGTATAAATTCAAAAAAACTATATAGCTCCAAATATTTTAGAATAAAGACAACAGCAAGATGTCATATTGAGCTACAAAAACAGAAATCCCTCGTCGCTGAAAATAGTACAGGAATAAGATTCTTTTCAACATCACAACAGTAGCTGATTTTAGCGATTTTCCCGACAAGATGAATAGATTAAAAGCATACTGTAACTTTGATTGGTCACATTTCTTAATCAAGAGTCAAATTCAGCTGTTCAATTTCTGACAGATCTTGGCCTGTGGCAGTCTTTCGAGATTTACATAGGTAGACTATTGTCTCTAAGATGTATGACTTCCATTCATTAGCGGACTCTTAGGTCCCAATACACATTCAAGTAAACTTCATCAGAAGAAAACCTACATTTGATGGTACCATTTAGTGGTACTGGACAAGCAATCAAACTCTCACAAATGATGACTTAACCCTATCTGGCCTGGGCGATTTGGGGTGTACCGCAGCCTGGGAGGGGGGGGGGAGCGGTAAGTGCCGCCTTATATATATTTTCGCTATCGCTCAGGCTAGAGGGCTTAAACTTACCACACTATATCTGTGGGTCAGGTTCTACAAGAAAATGTAAAAAAAAAATCCAAGATGACGTCACTGTTCCCGCATTTTCAAAAAAGAACGTTTTTGGACGATCTTTCGGTCAGAATTTTCGAATCATGCATTTTTGGTTTTTCTTCGCAAAACTGCATGATAAATTAGTAAATTCTAATCTGATATGAAATAAAATGAAATAGGTTTTACCCATTTTTCCTTACAGAAAAACAAACTTTTGAAGAAATATGACGAAAACATCACTTTTCTGGTACACTACATGGACGCCATTTGGAATTTCCCCATGATCCTCTGTTCGCGGGTTCATGCAAATAGGCTCAAAATAACCCCAATATGATAATCTAAAAAGTCACGGAGTTTCAGCTTTCAATTTTTTGTCGTTCCGGAGATAGGAGCAAAAGAAAAACAGAAGTGATGGGGGGGGGCACCCCAGGCCAGGTAGGGTTAACCCTTCAGCAATGAACTTTTGGCAAATACATATACTGCTAGATTTTGTTCTGGAAACCGTCACGGTTCCGCGGCATAATTTGGCGAGAAAAACAATCTAATGCATTTAAGTAAAAGTCATCGCGTCTTTGTGGTGGTCCGCATATCTGGAAGCATAGATCAAAGCCACCCTGTCAAACACCCTTTTTTTAAACATTTGTTGCCAAAACACTGTGATATATAACCTCGTTACGGCCCAACTCTGATGCATGAGAATTGCGAACAGTAGTCAACATATTGAAGTCAAAAGCTGCTAGTCTTTGAGTAGTATATATTTGATTGGAATTCCAATTCTTGATTCCCTGATGACCCAATGTCCACAAAGTGTACTGCGTCGCGTCGTCGGGGAACGCCTTGACAGATTGCAAAGTACGCCGATGCCATTAACAGACCTCGTGATTGCTTTGAGTGAGTCAAAAGGTGTCAACTAATGACGATGGTAGGGGTCTGTATTCACCAAGTTTCGGTTGAAATAAAATACCATATTGTAAATTTGGCCCTCGTTTGAACAACGGGAAAATTAAACCTCCACAGTCGTCTTTCGGCCCCTTCGTCAATTCTACAACGTCTTCCATAATTGCTCTGTTTCAAGAGAATAGAGTGCTGTCACCATAAGTTTGCAGATAAAACGCTTTCCCGAGTTCGAATATATTTGTCACATAACTTATGTCGTGTGTTCTATCTCTGGCACAAATCGATGCATTGTCCATTGTCCATGCTCATGGACAGCTTTGCTATCTCCTCAGAGAGAACGATTGTTCGAAAATGCTAGATCGTTCTCTGAAGTACGTTAGATTAGGCTGACATGTCATCACACACTTAACTGTTGTTTGCCAGGGATGTTACACGTGATAAAAGTTGTCTCAAAGACATAACGCTTGCCGATCTTA